>JAMRYI010000839.1:0-67572 GCA_029231635.1 Ditylenchus weischeri | reverse complement strand
ATAAACAAAATTCATCTACCACGAGCTCCTTCAGATTCTTTGGATTAGCAGACTCGAGCTTTGCTTCGTGTCTTCTCATCAGAGATCGCCGAATGAGCGGCCTCGCTTCTCCAGCCACTTTTTGAATTGCTTTGCCAATTATTGCACGAGCCAATTATTCTTTTCGCTTTGCAGGATTTCCATTTTTAATCTGAAATAAAAATTGATCATACATTCAACAGCAACGTAAAACTATCACAGAAAAAAAAGAACAAAGTTCATATGAGAAAGAAGAAAAAATTGTTTGAAAATGTAGCAAGACACAACGAATTCAATTTTTTTTTGACAAAAATGTCGACGAATTGACCTGTCGACGTATTGACCTGTCGACGAATTGACCTGTCGACGAATTGACCGTCGACAAATTGACCGTCGACGAATTGACCGCCGCCCTTTATAAACCATAGGCAGTAATTTCTTCGCTGTTTCAGGTCTGCTCGATTCGAAGTTCGAACTCATTTGAACATAAAGAAGATTACTGTTTAGCAATGTCAAAAATGGAAAGCGATGAATCTTCTTATTGGCCCAGTGGCTGGCTTGAGGTATGCTCCCTTTTTACTTTGCACCATGCTGAAAGTTTGCTTTTCAGGTGTGCTCATCACTGTGTGCCTTTTCCGGTGTGCTGGTCTCTTTGCTTATCATTATCATCTCTTCCAATCCGGTCTTCGTTGTGATGGCAATCTTCGACATGCTAGTTGCGATCGGAATAATATTGCCTAACTATTGGAAAAAGCCGTCGTGGTATCTCCCATTTTTCATCTTTAATGTGAGTTTGTTTTCGTGTTATATTTAAGTTTAAGTCCATCTGGAAGATAATAATTATCCGTTTATTTTAAGAACAAAGGGATTTAATGACAAAAATTTTAGGCGAAGTTTTTATTTTGACTTTGTTTGTTTACCAGTAAAGCCCAGGACAGCACTATTGTTAATAATTCGGTCACAATTGGTGGCTTAATGACTGTCATAGTCAACCTTTTTACAGAAGCTGACTCGCATGTCGGCCTGCAAGTCAATCCTGATTTGACCATGACATTGGCCATCTGTATATAACCTGAGTGCCAAGGTGTTGACCGGATTCAATTTGTCCTGCTTCTCGGACATATCTCCTTTATAAATTTCTTCTTAAAAACATAAATTTGACTGTGATGGCTTAAAGTGACGGGAACTTGTTAACTCAAGGGCCCTTTTTGGTTAACTGTGAATAGTGTTTAAACGTCTCTTAAGTAATTTTTATTCGCTAAAAACGATAAAAAAAAGCTCTTTCCCAGCGTTTTCCATACTAAAAAGTCAGATTTCCGAAAAAATTTGGTTACAAAAGATGACCAATCGCCTTGGTCCCCCAAAGTAAAATATCTTATTTTAAGGTATCCTAACATGTTTTGATCACTGGAGCTGGGCAAAAAGAGTCTCTAAATCCCGTGAAACAATTTTTTTGAAAACCTCACTTTTCAGGAGGGAAAATGTTGGGAAAAAGCTTCTTTTATTGCTTTTAGCGTATAAAAATTACTAAAGAGACGTTTAAACACTATTCACAGTTGACCAAAAAAGGGCACTTGAGTAAACAAGCGCCGAGTGACGATGATAGTGACCTAAAACCACTTTGCTTTTCAGGGACTGAACATTGTGATGCTTGCAATCGCTGCTATCGCTACTCTCGCTGTTGCTTTATTGGGCCTGGCTGGGAACTCAAAAGGTGTTCTGCGACTACCTCAATGTGCTTGCTGGTGGTGCTGGTCAGAATCTGCTCAGCTTCCTTTCCAGTTACAAAAGAGATGTCCTGACCAATTCTTTCATTCAAACCATGTGCTGGCTGGTGGTTCTGACAGTGAGTCTCATGTTGCGCATCATCTCTCATGCAATCACCTATCATTCGTGCATTCTCTTGAAGGAAGAAAAGAAACAGCTGGGTTGCCATTCGGTCAATGTAGAGATAGTAGTGTAACAACAACGATAGTGTCTACATTCATGCTTCTGGATTTGGGAAATTTGACGCCTCGTTTTTATGTCTGACTATATTTTGTTGCTATGGTTCATTTGCGAATAAAGTTGTTGCGGAAGTCTGTATCTTTCTCTTGTACAGAGCACATATGCGTAATAAAAGTTTACCAGTTTCCGATGTGAACCGGTATGTAGTGCCCAAGTTAAGGGTTCTCTCCCGTTAGCTGGACCCCCGAAGTTCTTGAAATTAGTTTTCTTCTAAATAACCACCTCCATAAAATCGCAAATACCCCGGGTTCTGGTCCTCGTATCGAACCGATCTTTTTTAAAAGAAAGCTGAGATTTCGGGCTACATTTTAAGAGTGGGGCAAAAATTTCCACTCACAACAGCTCGGAGATTTTGACTCTGAACAAAAACGACAATTTGCTCAATAAAACCCAAAAAATTGAAACCAAAAATCTCTAAACCAAAATCCACAACAGCCATTCTACTCCTGAGATCCCAAGCTTCAATTAAAAAAATCCAATAAAAACCAAACAAAACATATCTAAACTAACCCAAAACATCAATTGTCCGCAGACAAACAAAACATCTCTAATACTATATAGGAGATTGAAGTTTATTTGTCTGCAAGTTTGACCAAGAGTGAAGCAGTTATAGACAGCTATGACGTGCTCCCGAACGACTTTAAGTGGAAATTTGACAGGTCAGAAAATGGTGGTTTTGTGAGTTGGACACTGGTTGTCTACCTTTTGCAAACAGACTGCAGCTCACATATACTAATCCTAAAGAGCAGATCCTGGCGGTCCTTTTGACATATTACGGTGATAGATGCAGCGGTGAAATGAGTGCATCTCGGGAGATTTCCCACTTTCCTTGAAATGGTCGAGTACTGGAAAGAGGTTACAGTTAAAACTTCGATTTAACGACAATCAGGGGGCCGGCAAAAAAAGTGTCGTTTAATCGAAGTGTCGTTAAATAGAGGGTCGTTAAATCGAAGGTCGTTAAGTCAAAAATCAAGTTAATTGTCGTTAAATCGAGTTTTTTCATAAATATTCTAGTCATACACCAACAAATTAAGAATTTATTCAAACACATAACCAAATCAGTGAGGGCAGTCAACACCCAATATTAGCTTTGGAGTATTGTTATAGTAAAATGTTCTTATACCGGAATAGTCGCTATAGTCAGTGTCGGTTAATCAATGACATTATCAGTATATATCGAGCTCTTTTTCCAAGGTCAGAAAATTATTAATATAATTGAACAATTTATTAAGGATGTTTGAAAACAGTTAAATTATCAAGCATGTTAAAAGATATCAACCATTATCGAAAAAGTTGTCAACATTTATCCTGACGGTCATTTTGACATATTACAGTCATATATGTGGTGCAGAGTTATGTGAATACTGTATCTGGACGAGCTAGGAGAGCAGGTGGACAAGCCAGGAGAGCAGGTGGACAATCCAGGAGAGTAGGTGGACGAGCCAGAAGAGTAGGCAGGAGAATGAAACGTACCAGGAGAATGGGCAATGATGCCAGGAGAGTGAGTAAGTGTGTACCAGGGGAGTGGGTAGGCAAGCCAGGAGAGTAGGTGGACAAGTCAGGAGAGCAAATGGACGAGCCAGAACAGGAGGATACGAGGAGAGTGGGTAAAGATACCACGTTAGTGAGTAAGGGTACCAGGTTAGTAGGTAGGCGAGCCAGAAGAGCTGATAGGTGTGACAGGAGAATGTGTAACGGTGCTAGGAGAGTAGGTAAGGGTGCCTGGAGAGGTTAGGAGTGCAGGAGAGTGTAGAGTCGGTTTTTACAGCTGTTTGTCGATACGTATGTTTATCGGTATGTCCAATATCATTGGTAATTGTTTTGATAAAATTCAAATATGTTTTTGTCTTGATAATAATTTTAGACACGTTTTTTGTCAAGATTTTTGAGTGAAGAGGTGAGCGAGGACATATTAGCTGCATTAGGCAGCATGACC
The DNA here is from genome assembly GCA_029231635.1 of Ditylenchus weischeri. Lineage (NCBI taxonomy): Eukaryota > Metazoa > Nematoda > Chromadorea > Rhabditida > Anguinidae > Ditylenchus > Ditylenchus weischeri. The sequence goes on along the minus strand of JAMRYI010000839.1, from coordinate 63,611 downwards.
GAGAGCAGGGGCCCACCACAGGCACGTCCAACGCGAGCTAGTGCAGGGATTTAATTGAAATGCGGCACTAAATACTTAAATTTTAAATTCTAGCATTTAATTTCCAAAATCACACTTTTCGGATCAACGAGTCAATTCCAAACGATCATTTTGTTGCCATTAGATGAATCCATTCTACAAAATTATCGGACCAGCGAAAGTCCAGTACCCGCAAAGTGCTTCACCTGAACATTTCTTGATGGCCTAGCTCTGTCCATTTAAGTAAACAGACACTCCATGAGGTCTAAATTAACGCATCAACTCACAAAGGTCATTCCAGTGTCATGTGCGCAAATTAGCCAATGCCTCCGCGCATCACTCCATAATAGCAATGGAGCTAATTAAAACCAGATAAATATTTTAGCAAATATTTTTTTCAAGAATCAAAAGATGAAAGGCAATTTACAATGTAAATTTGAATCATATTTTTTGATTGATTCATAATAAATCCTAACACTTAAAACCTGTGCTAGTCAAGTCTTCAGCTTAGGCTTCGCTTCCAACCTGGAGCTTTAGCGAAATTTTTGAAAAAAGTTAAAGGCGATGCGAAATATTCGTTAAATAAAAGGAAAGGAAGATAAAATAATTGAAGAATCTTAAAGGAACAAAAATTTCAGAAACTAAGTACTAGTTAACCAAATTGCCGTATTTTTTCATTGCTTCCCCTGCTCTAATAACTCCCCCTCAACCTTGAGGACCTTACTTCAGCTAAGGGTCAATATTTTTCAAAGCTCCCACGAGCTCTACTTTTCCGCTTATTTTGATCGAAAATTTTCACCCACAAGTCTCGAGATAGAATTTCCGAGTTTTGGGCCGATATAGTAGGGAATGCGGCACATGTTTGTTGAATGTTCTTAAATATTTATATTGAAATTTTAGGCACCACTTTGCAAAACCCAAAAAAGGAGGAAGCATGAAGTATCACGTTTCATTCATACACGCAGCACATCATGCACCAGAAAACGAACATTTCAAAGGATTTATTTCTCCAAAACAGTAAGATAAGCAATACGATAAATGAGAGAACAATCATAGACTAAGGACAGACAATATGGAACGAATTGTCTCAGACGGGATTCTTTGCAGCAATTGACGGTCATCAGAAGAGATACCCACGACACTTGGAAGCACCACACCTGAAATATTAAACGTTTCCAAACTTATGGCGACAAAAAATGGCTTAAAATAACTTACAAGCATGAGTTCTTGCCCCGACGACCCGCTTGACTTTTCTTCATATTGTCATCATCAGAGGCAAAGTAATTGACCAGCAGCTCCTCCCCTGAAATAATCCACTGACTGACAAAAATGCAAAATTAAATTGGGACCTTTCTGGATGTCACGCTTAGCGAAAAATGCGATGCGCTGATACCTAAAAACGAAATTCACAGACCATACATGAACATGAATTACTTACGTCGGTCCGAAGCGCTCGACGATGACAGAAATGGCGATGATGTTCGGATCGCAAGAGTGATTCACCTAAACACAGCAGAGTCGAAGTGTCAAAAGGAAAAATCACACTTACAAATCTGGCTTCATTTCCAACTTCAGCAGCATCCACCACGAACATGCAATCTCCTAGACAAGAATAATTGAGGAAACCAATGTAAATAAGATATACCGCAATTGTCCATGCTGTAAGTGTAAAGCGGCCCAGAATTGTTGGCATCCTTAACCAAACGCACCTAAGAAGTTATTAAGGTTAGCTAATGCCATAACACCATAACAGTCAACACTAACCCTTCCAATGTATTCGGTGATAAACGAATTGGCTGCAATCTTTACACCCGCTCGCACTCCCCATCCTATAAAAATTGAATGATGGAGAAAAAATGTTTAATAAAAAATTTGCTTGACCTCGGTTCTCAGTTCGGAAAATGACTATTGGAATCTGTCGACCACGCTAGGTATGCAGCCCGTTAATACTGAAATCATAATAAGTTAATACCTGAACCACACGAGAAGGACAATCTTCGCCACACTTGCAGCCGCTTCCACACTCGATCAACCAGTCAATATCCGTGTTGAAGTTACGACGAACCCGACCACTAGGAGTGTAGCCATACATCATTTTGTACATCTGAACGAGTAATCCTTAATGACCAGTCAAATAGGAAAAGTAAAACCTTGGCGCAACAGCCCTTGCTATTAACACAATCTCCACACTCGCAGAATATCTGGCCATTGGCATTGCGGAATTTTTCGCGCTCTATTTCTAAGATCGGTCTAACTTCGGGAGACACTTCGTTAAAAGCTAGCTGAAAATGAAAGCTGATAGTAATAGATTGCAAAATTTACGAGATCACCTTAAAATTTTTGGGAACGGACCCATCAACGCGATCATCCACCCAGTTCTCAACGTATACGTGTGCATGACCATAAGACTGAGCAAATCGGTTCCACTGATCTTCCCATTCGTGACTAAAATGCAAGAAGTCTCAGTAAAACAAGCTCTTTGAGACAATATACCATGCATAGAATCCTTGAGTACGCCATAGACCACGTCTCAGCAGAAGTTTGCAGGAAGGCTTTAGCATCGAAGCAATTGCGTTTCTGATCGTATCACGCTGCTTGAATTCTCCAATCTGAAAAGAATATAACGACTTTCGAACAGGTTAGGGGAATTAGTTACCAGCTCCGTACATTCTACTAACGCTGACCTAACCTCCCTAAACAAAAGTTGCTGAGACACAGTTCTAAATAGACGATCTAATAATTACCAGGTAGATTCCACGTATGCATAGTTCTTCCACTTCAGCAAATGCTGAGCGCAACCTTTCTGAATTAAAAATTTTACATACCATTAAGAACAAGCGGAGTTACCTTTTCATCGATTGCCAGAACTTTGTCGACTTCGTAGCTCTTATCTGAGTCGCTGGCCGAATAAGGCGACTGAGTGGAAGCACAGGACAGAACATCTTGCATCTGGAGTTTTAAAAGTAGGCTAGTTCTAATATTCACAAAATTAAAGGGGTATGCTCATCTGTTCAAAATTTGTTTCCACCAATTCCAAAATTTTTCCTTATCATTACACTTCTGTACTGGTTTTTCAACTTGGTTTCTTAAAAAACTACCGTAAATAGAGTAAATAGAGCCCCCGCGGGCTCTAGTTTTCAATCCTCCGAAAATCGGGAAAATTTTGGGTCGATCTCGAGATTTTCGGGTGAAAATTGGAAACCTAAAAGCAGAATCAGTAGAGCTCGTGGGAGTTAAGAAAATGCATTGAACAAAATATCGACTCTGCTCCGAGATTCAGACCCTCAAAGTCGAGAGGGGGTCTCTATTAGAGAGGGGGGTTCTATTAGCACATTTACGGTATACCTAAAATTAAATTCAAGGCCTTGTTTTGTTGGGAACTTAGCTGAAAAAATTGTACAGAAGTTCAATGATTAGGAAAAAAGCTTGATTTGGTGGGGACAAATTTTGAGCAGGTGAGCTCTGAGACTTACGTCACGGATGACCTTCGAACGCCCTTGACCGAAATTTGCCTTTCTCTTGCGACTACTTTCCGTCTGGGTATATTGATCTTTGCGAGTTTTGACGGTGAAAACTTCAATTTTTTTACGCCTCCGAGATCGCAGTTAGAAGACATTACTAAAGAAATACAAATGTCAAAACAAATTTGGGATGAAAAATGACTGTTTAAGTTCTTCTCGTTTTATTTGATTCGTTTAAAGGGGCATACCAGCGCGTTAGACTAAGGACCAGCAATTTCTTTTTCTCATGACTGTTTTCTATAACCGTTTTACCTGATCCGACGAAAGTTTTCTGCCTACTTTTTAAAATAGGCTAAGGTCATAAATATCAGATTTGACATGAAACGAGTGAAAACAAGGACGATTTTTAAAAAATTGTTGGTCCCTGCATCAATATGCACTGTAACGCACTGGTATGCCCCTTTAAAGCGACGTGAGGACCTTTGGTGTTCGACCACGAGGGCGGATGGGCTGAATATTGGTATCGAGGTGGCAAATAAAAAGGCGGGAATTCGAAAATTAATTTATTAATTAGGCTCTACCATGTTTCCGCCCAAATTCTTTATAGCCAACAATATTACATCTTTAATTTTTTTAATCTATAGATTTAATTGATTAGCTAATTATGAAAGACAGAACAATTTTGAGTGAACACGTGGGTACCACAGAAAATTAAAGATGTAACCGTGTTGCCTATAACGATTTTTGTCGGAAACAATTTGGGCAGAAACAGGGTACAGACGTGAAAACTAATGTCAAATTTTACAATTGGCTGGGATTTGGTGATGGTAAATGACCGGTCAATTATAAAATGACGGGTCAGAAACCAACCATAATATTGGCTGTCTACTTTTGAGCAGCTATTTTTTGGCAAAACCCTTGATGTATCAGCATAGGATAGAGCAGCACCGGTTAGGATGGCCTCAAACTTGTTTCCTGTAGTAAACTGTTTTATCAAACGTTTCTCAATTTTCTCTTACAGGCAAGCGTAAGTTAAGACGGGCAGCTTTGAGTGTTTTTAAAATGAGGAGATTTTTTCTCACTAAGTTAACTATCTTTTTAGTTAAAAAGCAGAATGAATGAGAATGCCTTTTATGGTTTTTTATGACCGGTATGATTCCGACGGCTGTACCCCAAAATTTCTAACAAAATTTGTTAATAGGTACATTTGGTAAGAAGACATTTGGTAAGAAAAATAAATTTATGCGTCAATTTGTTATGAACGGAAAATTTATGCGAACATTTGCTAATTGGTCGTTTTGCTAACAAGTTATTTTGCTAACTTCTCGTTTGATAAGGTTCTTTTTGTTATGCATGTTGCAATTATCTTTACGTCTTCTACAGTCAACTTAATTTATAAAAATCACCTCAAACCACCCTAAAACCAGTTTAATTTCCCCAACCATGCCAAATCATCTCAAACCTTCTCAAACCACCACGGACCTCTTCAAACTATCTCAAACCACCCAGAACCACTCCAAACCACCTCGAACTACCCAAAACATCCAAAAACAACTCAAATATCGCTAACCACCATAGATCACTTCAGACCATCTCGAATCAACTTTTTTGCCTGCTTGTGGTTGTTTTGAAGTGCTTATTTGTAATTATAGATGTTTACCCAACTATGTCTTGCATATTACTATGGTCTGTAATGCACAACCGATTTTTCCAAATTTAGCAAAAAGTAGCTTTATTTTGCCAAAAAATAACAAAAACAGAGAACATGAGCAACAAATAAGACAATAACACTAACAGACATTTTTAAATCTAGTTTCTTCTTCTTCTGCGGCGAGTTGTTATAGGAGTCCCACACTGGCTGATTTGTTCCTCTTGCATGGCTTGCATCCTTTCCCTTTCACCGATAGGCAAATTGTTTACCACATTTCGATAGCGCCTTATCATGCTTTGCAAGCCTCTGATAGGATCCAAGCCATTGAAACCGAGAATTGCTGTTTGAAATCGAACAAGTGTTTCGCGCTGCGTTTTTGTTTCATGGCGATCCGGCGTTGAAAGTGAACTTATCTGAATCCACTGATTTCTCGAGATAGTTCCTGTAAGAGCAAGCAGCATAACAAGAATAATTGAAGAAATTACGTACCAATTTCAGTACTGAACAGTTTAAGGCACTTCCACATGGACTGACCCCGCTCACGAGTAACTGCATTTATCGATCTGTGCCACGATTCCAAAGCACATGTAGTTGTGGGATTCCCAGCTAGAGCTTCATCACGATGGTTCCAGAGATCAATTGGAAAACGAGGTGACAAATTTCCATGCTCCGATTCTTTGCAAACCCAGCTCTGAACAGCCAATTAATAGCAGCTTGTGGAAATAGTGTGTTTACCGTTTTGAAGTAAGCAATAAATCGAGCCAAACCTGGATAATCTGCTTCTCTGCCAAATTGCCTGATTTCATCATTCTCGAAATTAACTAGCTGATTGAATGAGCTGACAAGAAACCTCTGTGGAACAAAAGCCAGACAACGGAACATGCCAATGTATTCATTGAAGTGAACATCTGTCTGATACTTCTGGTCTAGTTTTACCTGAACCATAAAAAATGAACCATAAAATTCATCATAGAACCAGTAAGCATGACTTGTATACCTTTGTAATCCATCTTTGAATTGCTTGTGCATAATGAAAGAAGCAGCATTTGTGGCGAGCACCTAAATATAACATTATAAGTGAACAGCCTCTATGAGATTTGTAAACCTGGAAAATGAGATCTTATGGCACTTCTTTGAGCGATTTCAAAATCAGTCAAAATAATTTCCGGATTCCATACAATTTGAAACAGTCCTTCCATGTAGGCAGTGAGCTTTTGAAAGAGAGCAACATAAGAAACACGATTCTTTTTGGACATAATAATGGCTACAGCCGGCACGAAGCGACCATTATTGCACACATGCATGGAAAAAATTTGTTCCCATTTTCGAGGCCTTGTTCTGAACGTACCGTCCATTGCAATCGTTTTAGCTTGAACGAGTTTCTTAAAGCCTCGAATAGTTTTCAAAAACAAGTTTACGTTAAAAAAAACCTGCAACATGAAATTGGATGACAAAACAATAAAGCGGTTAGAATCTTGCTTCCCAGAATCATGGATGACGAAAGGCTCTCCGTTTTCAAAGCCTAGCCACTCTTCTGGAATCTGCAGATTTGCTGGGTCTGTTTTTCCTTTGGGATAGCGCATCTGCTTCTAGACAAACCCCATGTAAAACTGATGAATAAAAAAAGTTGTCTTACCCTTTTCCTTCGCTCAAGTGATTTTCTCAACGCCTCTGTATTGATTGCACCAATTACCGGCTCTGCTGCATCACGCATGGCATAATTTATAATCAATCTGTTGGATAGCTAAAATCAAATGGTACAACAATTTGAGAACAAAAAGATAAGGACCTCTGGGTTCTGTGATGCAGTTTGTTTTGCCGTCTGCTCAATCAACTTCTTCTTTGCTTTGACTGGATCTGCTAGGTGATTATGACCGGCTTTGAGCTCTTTAAGGTACTGATCGTCCATGAACTGAACCTGCATTTGACAGCCTTTCCTTGATTCAGCACAATAGAAAGTTTTGTACGTATGGACTATGTCACCAACTCCATTCTTCTCTAGACGTGTATTTCGCAGATAATGGAAAAATCCTATAAAGCAACGTCAGTTAGTGCAAAGCAGGATGATAAAGAAATAACCTTGGTAAAATAGCATGGGATTACCCTTATTGCTTTGCACAAACTGAATATTTGGTGTCGGCTGAATTCGAATAAATAGGAGATCTTCTTCAGGTGGAGGAAGCTGACCGGGAATAGCTTGCTCGTTCTGCATGCTAATTTGCTGATTGAATGGTTCATCATTGTCTGAATTGGTTTCTTCATCTTCGGATCCATCACTCAGGAGATTGCGACAGTCATCCTCATCACTGACAAGCAAATGTTCTTCGAAATTCATGACCTACGAAGGTTAATGATAAATTTTTTGGTAATTCTATTGTCAGAAAGCAACTGAACACATTAGAACATTCATGAACACATTAAAAAAATAGCCCTTATCAAAATGAATGCTTAACAAAAGAAAAATTAACAAAAATACCGCATAAATTTTCCGTTCATAACAAATTGGCGCATAAATTTTTCTTTTCTTAACAAAAGAACCTCTTACCAAATGTACCTATTAACAAATTTTGTTAGAAATTTTGGGGTACAGCCGATTCCGACCAGTATGAGCCAGACATAAAATTATAATTAGGTCGGGCTCATATTAGTCAGGTTTCAGGATTTTGCCAGAAGAAGACCACAAAAAGGCATTCTCATTTCAAGCTTTTTCACTGAAAAAATAGTTAACTTATTTTTTCATATTTAACTTATTTTTTTTCAGTGAGAAAAATGAGATAACTATTTTTTTAGTGAAAATTTTGAAGTTAACTATTTTTTCACTGAGGAAATCTTCTCATTTGAAAATTTCAAATTTAAACCCATCAAAATTTCAAATTTAAACCCATCAAAATTTTTCATTCCAATTGTTTTGAAATATTTTTCATAATGAAACCCATTTTTAATTTTCTGATGAATATATATTCCGATGAATATAATATAATTTATCGGTTCAGGTAAATTTATCTGTTCTGCGCACTACGCTATTTTTTAGTGAAAATTTTGAAGTTAACTATTTTTTCAGTGAGAAAATCTTTTCAATTCGGAAACAGTTCCAGCTTTACATTTGTAGGCAAACGCCTATGCACCGGTTTTTAGTCTTCTGTTGCGTAAAAGAAGTATTGTCCGAACAGTTACTTGCAATAAGTTATTGTTTTGGTCAATTGCTATTTGATATAAAGAAGAGCTTGAACCGTCCAACTGATTATTCATTTCAATTTAGCAAGCGCATCAAAATTGTCTGTCCAATGAATCGTCTGGAGCATATGGAAGATGTTGTTCGAGAGCAGATGGGTCTGCCACGTCCTCACTCCTCTGATGCAGCAGTGCTGACTAGCTCATTCGCTAACAACAAGTTCGTCAAGTTCTGTGTGCTGGTCTCTACTGGAATTGCCTTTGGGTATTGTCTTCACCAATATTTGTAAGTATTTTATACCCCTTCTCTTGTCAGACACAAATCAATGTTTGAATTTAGCGACCGTGTGGATTCATCCAAGCAGAGGAAAAGCCGCAAGAAGATGGACGGATCAGAAGTGTCCAAGTAAAACAAACCTGCTGACTCTTCTATGGATGGACAGTAAAAATATAGCTCCCTTCTAGGTCGTCATCTACATATCAACATCAAAATTTGTGTCAGCTAATGTCTTTGTGCAATGTCGTCTATATATATGGATTAAAAATAAATTTTGTCGAACCCTTTTGTCTCTGCCACTCGCACGATGAAGACACGGCTTGAACTTTTGCAGAAGAAAGTTTTTTTCTCGATGTTGAATTATTCTCGATACAATGCCAGCATCGTTACCACGCATTTGGGCACATCACATTTGGGCACCCGCATTTGGGCACCCGCATTTGGGCGCACCGCATTTGGGCCCCCGCATTTGGGCACCGCATTTGGGTCCAGGATTTCAAAATTCAAATTCAAAGCTGCGGTTTCTCTAGCTTTCACTCTTTCACACATTTTCCATAAATTATGCGTGCTATGTTCGATCCTGTTTCGCCATTATTCAGTTTTTTGCATTATTATATTTGCACATAGTATTTTCATGTTTAGATAATCGAAATGGCTCACAATGTGGATTGTCGATGGCTGGCAAATGTTATTGCTCAAGTGGAAAACCAAAACAGAAATCAAGCCACCCTCCAAGTTAGAATACTTTTGCGCTCGCTATTTTTAGAGTACCTGAATTACTTTGAAAAAAAAATGTGCGTCGACGTGTGCGTGGAGTGGAAACAGAAGGCCTCTTTCCTATAGCTTGTTGGAATTGCAGTTCCGCCGCACTGAATGGTTTGCCGAAGACTAACAACGCCATGGAGGGCTGGCACAAGGGCTTTAATGCTCGTTTTCGCAAGGCGCACACTCGAAGCAGAAGAAGAGAAGACAAAACAGATGGTAGTAAGGTACGATTAAGACTCAAGAGCATGAATGTAAAATAATTTTAGGACACGTGTCAATCCGGCAGAAGCTCTTCGCCAAGCTCGTCGCTCAGAGTATACAAAGCGTGAGGCTAATTTAAAGCTCAAGGTGCAAGGATATCAGCCAGGCCAGAAGATGAAGTTTTTAATGTCTGTGCAATATCATTTGGCCAAGTTCCCTTTCCTAATAGTTGAAGAACCAATTATAGAAAATTCAGTTGAAATGTGAAACGATTGTTAAGTGTTTTGTTGAGTCAATAAAGTTTTTGCTAATCAACTTTTGTGTATTTTTTGAGGCTAGTTTTGGTTAGAAATACAACTGAATAATAATATATAGGAATCTATCGAGACTCAGCTCTGGGTGCCAGAATGTAAACACTTGACTGCGTAGTATTTTGAGACCGGGGCCCAAATGCGGGTGCCCAAATGCGATGTGCCCAAATGCGTAGTAACCGCCAGCATAGGGACTCCATTTTGGCTGAATTATATGAAAATAATAATAAACCCTTAATCCAGGCATTGTAACTGCACTCTTAAAAAAAATTGTACTCTTTTCTGAAAAAGACGCAAAACTAAGATATTGCGAATATTGTGAAACAAAGGATAAACAGATACTTTGCTAAATCGCCTGGTAGATACGTTCTCGTATGGTTTCCAAGAGAGCGAAATGGTGGGAGACCCTGGTGGGGCCAGGGTTGAATCGACTGGGGGGCAATAGTTGAAGTGCTCCCTTGAAGTTCTCCCTTTTATTTATAAAATTTTTAGTCAAAATCTTTTTTCTTCGCTTCAAATAGCAATAAGCACTGTATAAAATGGAATTTTCGTCGAAAAATGACCAAATTGTACTTTTTTTGAACAAATGTACTTTTTCTTCAAGTACCCTGCTTTAAAATAACTGTAAAGTGACGTCGCAGTCTCTTAGGCTAAAATCGAATTCTTCCACATATACCGTAAATGCTCTAATAAGCCGACACACCCCTAAGTGGTTTTGGTATTGTGTTTTTGACCCTCTTTTTGCAAAGTTAAGGCGAGAACCAGCAATTTTTTTTGAATTGTTCCATTTTTCACTCGTTTTGTATCAAATCTTATATTGATGATTTTATACTACTTTTAAAAATTAAGCAGAAATATTAAAAAATCTAGATGACAGCATATATAAATATTCTTCGAGAAAGAAATGAACTGTTGGTCCCCGCCTTTTCTCCGTCTCGCTCCGTCCGCCCCTTTGAGCAAGTTAGCCCTCATTTTGTAGCTCATCTCACTGGGTAAGTGAGATTTCACTCTCCGGACATTTCACTGTCCGGACGTTTCACTCTCAGGACATTTCATTCTCTAAGACATTTCACTATCTGGTACATTTCACTCTTGAGGATAATTTAGATCCTATAATTGTACTCTAAATCTTAGAAATACTATATTTTTCAGCTTTTAAACCACTGTTTATCTCTTCCCTTTGGGCACTTTGAATTTTCGATCATATCACTATTTTACCATGTTTTTCAACATGGGGCTTGACAAGAAGAGTCTCTATATGCATTTGTGGTCAAGAGCTCGGCGATATTTTGCAAAAACGACATTTGTCGAATGCGAAGCTTGGCAAAACGACATTTCACAAATCGAAACTTGGCAAAACAACATTTTGCAAAACGACATTTCACAAATCGAAACTTGGCAAAACAACATTTTGCAAAACGACATTTCACAAATCGATGCCTGACAATCAAAACAACAGTACTTCCAGCCAGATATCAGCAGGCATAGTTTTAGCCATCTTTTTTTTGGAAATTAATTAGCTATGGATTGGTTGTGTGTTTGCTGCAATAGAAAGTGTGCACAGACAATCAAAATTGATAATATACACCTGATTACTGTCAATCAAACTCTTTGATTCTGTATTTTGTGTGAGGTTTCACCTCTGCCACTGGCCTTTTATTAAAGTCAGTGTGAATAAACCAAAAAGATTATAGTCGGATCACATGTTGAGCATGAACTGATCACCATCTTCTAAATCCACCAAATTTCAGCCGCGTTGTGTCCCAGGGTTTGCAAAGTGTCCAGCAAGTCAAAGTAAGCCTTTTCTGCGGTTTCAGTTTATCAAAACGATATTTCCGTGTGGCACGGGGAGAATTCCGCGGGAGACAATTCCGCGACGGATAATTCCGCGACAGATAATTCCGCGACAGATAATTCCGCGACGGAGAACTCCGCGGAATTTCAATTTTTGACGTCACTGCTATGCAAAAACCAAATTCTGACACCGGATTCGTGTTCATAATGGTCGATTGCATGCCCAGGTGTTTTTAAATCTAAAACTCGTGGTCAAATTTGAAATATCAATTTTTTTCAAATATATTTTTGACCCGAGAGGAATTTGAAAATATACAATAAGTTAAATTTTGACGAAGGTGAATGTAGAATCGACCATGCTGAACACGAATCCGGTGTCAGAATTTGGTTTTTGCATAGCAGGGACGTCAAAAATTGAAATTCCGCGGAATTCTCCGTCGTGGAATTATCTGTCGCGGAATTGTCTCCCGCGGAATTGTCGCCGTGCCTTCCGTGTTATTAAAGAATGAAGGGAAGATAGGGAAAGTACCAGATGGTTTTTTGACGCACCCCGTAGCTTCCTGGTCTTTTAAAAACTATTTTAGTAAAAAAAAGTAATGGTTGCTACTCCAGTAGTCCATCTATCCTTGGTAATCTGGTGTTCCGATCCAAGTGTTAGTACCTAGAAACCTATATGTTCTGACCCAATGGGTGTATCTATATGCATTAAGCAGACTCTATACCACAATAGAATAATTTTGTAAGCCTTGTAATTAGGAGTAGTATAGGCATCTTATAGGGAAACACATGCGAGTTACCCATGTTTTGCATTGTAAATAACTCTAGTAAGTGTAAAATCTCTATTTTAAAAGTCGTTTTAGATGACCGTGAGCATGCGCATTATTTTGATATGATTTCAACAGAAAAAAAAGAAAAAAAACTCTTTTCTTCAACCATACAAAAAACGTGAATAACAGTTATGACAAGCAGAATAGAACCAGCGAAAAACACCAAAGACAGCTATAGAAGCAAAATATTTATTTGAAACGTGTGCACATGTCAAAGGCACGTAGGCCAGCAGGAAGATGATTGTCAATTTGAATGTGAACGGAGAACTCATAATCAATGATCAATATTTCAAGCAAACTGGACGTCATAGTCCTGAAATGGGTAGGCAGAGAAAAAAGCAAGATGACGGCCTTTGTGCAATACCACCTAAAAACAAAAAATTCCAGTTATACGAGCCACTAATAGTGGTAACGGCGGAGCACTAGAACCTGAGCCCCAGCACTCACCCGAACCTGAGACCCAGCACTCACCCGAACCTGAGCCCCAGCAGATCAAAAACAACAAGATAATCAGTGAAAATTTTCACGATTTCGAATTAGCGCTTCATTTCGTTATCACAAAAGGCGTTTTTACTGTCTTTCCTTTATTGTTCGCTGTTTTTTTTGTTTTATTATCTTACGTCAGCTTTTTTACGTCAGCTTTCAGGCGGCTCTTAATTGGTCTAATTCTATGGCTTCAATCGTGATGGGCCTTCTAAGATGGACTCTGTGCAAACTGGATCGTCTCTCTGAAAGTAGCGATGACCTGCTATCGTTTTTGGACCAACTTGGGGTCATCTCAATGAGCCGGCAATGCAGGAAGTGTGGAAAAGATAGCATGAAGTACAATCAGAGGACTGACAGGTGCATTTACAACTTTTTTTACAATGTTTCTGAAGAATCGGTCATTTTTTAGACGTGTTTGATTTCGTTGTGGCAAGAGAATTCAACCGGGTGGGAAAAAATGCACTGGCGAAGAAGGTTTCTTGGCCAACTCTTTCATGGTGCATGCTAAGCTACCGGTGATTGTTATATTAAAATATATCTTTATGTGGTTTGTCTTTGTTGGTGTGTAAAAAGTGCCTATATCTTTGTTCTTTCTATTGTAGGTTGTCTGGTCAACAGCAGCAGAACATTGGCGAGGAGGTGGGAATGTCAACGCGTAGTACTCCGTATTGAACAAATTGTCGTGTATTGTTCCATGAACAAGCGAGCTACTCCTGTCGGTGGGCGTTACGATGTGGTACCGTATTTCCTCTAATAGAGCCCCCCCCCTAACTTTGAGGACCTATATCTCAGCCCAGAGTCAATTTTTTGCAAAGCTGTTTTACGCGTTTTCTTAATTCCCACGAGCTCTACCGATTGCACTTTTCAGATTTTAGTTGAGCACCCAAAAATCTCGAGATCGAATTCCAAATTTTTCGATTTTCGGGCATCCAAAAAATAGAGCCCCCGGGGGCTCTATTAGAGGAAATACGGTAAGTCTAAAGATTTTTCCATTCAATACTTGATATCATTTCATTTGTTTGAAGGTCGAAGGTTCGAAGGTTTTGATCTGCTAGAACTTAGGTTCGGGTGAATGCTGGGGCGCAGGTTCGGTGAGTGCTGGGGCTCAGGTTCGCGTGAGTGCTCGCACACCGCATTTTTATGCGTTTTCACTAGCGTTATTTGGACGGTAAGGTACCACGGTAACTTACTACAGCCTGTATTACTTACCGAAAATCTGTAAGTTAAAACAGTTAACTACAGGTAACCATACAGTTAACTGCATAGTTAACTGCACAGTTAACTGTATACCACCACCTGTACAATCCCTTGATATTTCTGTCCGATTTCTCACCGCCAACCGGAAAGTTTTTTGGAAAATTTTCCGGCTAATTTTCCAAATATTTTCTGTCCGGACAGTAAAGCAACCCTGGTCACGGAGGTGAATTGTGCGTGTATCGCCATTTTTCATTGCTAATGCCTCAAAAAACATTCTAGACCAGGGTAAAGAATGCTCGACGCTTCAAGTCCTCCTTAGGACCGTTTTACCCGTGTTTTCGGCACTGTTTCAAGTGGTTGATACTACTTTTGTCCTGCAGCTATTGTTAGTACGATTTCATAGCAGGCAAATATGCACACTTTTTCGATATCATTTGAGTATAGAATCGTTATGAAATATTTTGGTTTTTTACTACTGCGTGGCACAGACTTTCTATTCTGACGTTTCGCATTCTTTATTTTTCGTTTGGCCTAGGGTTGTCACACAAGAAAATTGAACTCATTTCTTGTTTTTATTCAATTTTTTGTCCAAAATTCTGTGCGTGTTCCTCTGCAATTGAAAGCTTAGAATGTTGGCTATACAATGGCATAAACAATTTTTGGCTTATGTATGTATGTATTTTAAGTAAAATGGCAACCGGGCAAAACCGGATTTTGTCACACACTTGCTGTGGCGTTCTGTTTTGTACGAAATTTAAATTTTTTCTGTGAAAATTTTCGTGTTTTTTAAATCATTGCATTATTATACGTTACTTATTACTTCAACACTAAAGTGGCATTTTGGTTTTTTTAATGAGGTTCATATACAGTCGAGGCTTTCAATTAGGACACTCCAGGAACCGGCCAACTTACCGCGTTTGACATCTTTTTTACCTCAAGTTTTCAAGAGTTTCGGCAGTCTGGTCCGATTCCGATTTAGCCGATCGTTTTTTAGAAAGCCAAAATTTTGTCAAAACTCGATTAAAACAGAATTTTCGAAAAAGCTGTCCTAAGTGAGAGCTTTTGCTTTTTAGAGCAAAAAAATTTGTTTCTGAAAAATGATCTGCGAAATCGGAATCCTTACGATATTTGGGATCAAACAGTCAAAACAGAACTGGAAAAAGTTTTAAAAAATAGAGGTAAAAAAGCATCAGATACGAGGCGGGAACGAACTTCTGTCCTAAGTGAGAGCGTTGAATGTACAAAAAAATTGCATCCACGAAAAACAAAATAACACATGATGTGAGACAAAAAGAAGAAAGAACATACTACTAGGGTTGGGAAAATACCGGTAATATTACCGACCTCGGTAATTTTCGGTAATTTATTACCACATGTGACACAGTGGTGACAGAACTAAGTTAATCACAATTCGAACAGTCAAACATAGTCAAAAACGAGTAATATACACCAAGACAAGTTTTATTAGCACGTAACATTCAATCAAACTGGTTAAACAAAATCTTGCAACTCATAACTCATATTTCTTCACCCGCCGATTCACCGCTTCCGATTTCTTCCAATATTTGATCTTTATTAGCCGGCTTGAATAGTTTATGGTTAAAGGTTGGTTAAAGGTTATGCTTGATAAACGTAGTCTTCGAGGCAGTTCCCACGTGCATCCTAAAAAGAGTTACCGTACTTCCTTTAATAGAAGCGCACCCCCTAATTCAAAATCATGTTTTTGGCGTTGTACTTTTAACCCACTTTTTGAAGACTACTCTCAGACAAATCACCACCCATTTTATAGCTCATCTCACTAGCAACAAATTGAGTGTTAACTTGCCTGAGAGTAGTCTTCAAAAAGTGGGTTAAAAGTACAACGCCAAAAACATGTTTTTGAATTATGGGGTGCGCTCCTATTAGAGAAAATTCGGTATTAGACAACAAACCATCCTCAATGATAAATACCGGTTGCGAATCTTGGTGTGTACTCCACCACGAAGTCTCCAATTTCTCTTCGTAGGCGATGCTGAGATCGGTACATTATGGAGCATTTGGACCACCTTTGACAACAGAGTATCAGAGAACCAGGCTTTTTGAGGAGCAGGCTTAAGAACCAGGCATTTAGGCTTTTTTAACCACTTTTTTAAGTCGTATGATACGACTTAAAAAGTGGCGGTAATTCAAATTTGACGTGTTCGACTTGTTAATTTTAAATGAAAAATGAGGTGTGGCGGAAGTTTCATCTGAGATATTATTTTTACATTTTAGTTGTTTTACCTTGTATTTTCAAGGTGAAGATCTACTTTTAAGGATAAGATCCGTAAATTATACAAAGATTGGATATAGCATGGTGACAAAAAAGTGACAAAAGATAAAACATCTAAAAGCTCCTCCGTCGGAAATTGTGAATTTAACTTTTTTGCCAAAGAAGTTTATTACTATGTCTTGAGAATACTTGCACTAAGTGCCTTTAAAAATTCGGCGTTAAAAAAGGTATAAGCAAAAAATGCCTGGCGCCGGCTCAAGTATGTTCTCAAGTATCGTAAAGTTACGTTTGCTATAGATGCCGTACGAAGAGAACATTCGACACTGGTTGTATTTCAATTTCGCAGTGCTTAGTGGTCAAAACGGCTTAAGGAATCAACTCAAACTCCCTAAGAAATCAGGTTTCAAATAACTGATTTTGTAAAAATTCGAGCTATCTTGTGTCTTATCAGGGGTTGGGAAATAGAGCAACACCTTCTATTTCAACAAAATGTTGCGCGCAACATGCGAAAATGTGTTGCGCGCAAGATATTTTTTATTGCACGTAACAGAGCTTCGCAACGCTCAACACGCAACAAATTTTGTTGCGTGTTGAGCGGGAGTATAGCTAGAGCTATAGTATTTGTGCACGGGTTCAAATGTAAGTGGCTCAAATGTAAGCAATACTGCACCGAAGCAAAGAAAATAACCATCCACCGCTGCTCAAAAGTGCAATATTCTGCAAATCCATTGCCCATCACAAGTGTCTATTGATTAGTTGCGAAAAATTCTGTAAAATTTACTCAAATTACAGGAATCGACTAGAAGACAGAAAGCGGTCAGCTTGACCAACAGTCCACGGCCGTACTGGATATAAAAAAATATCGGATCCGATAAGTAAAAGTGCCGGATATCGGTTATCGGATACCGAATATCGGATAATTTCTCAAAAAAAACTATCTGAAAATTCGCCATTTTTCGGATATCGGGTGTCAAAATTGCCGGATATCGGATGTGCGGTGCGACCCTGCAACACTCCTGTGCTTTAAGGTAGTGCACAAGTGAATACCCAGAGAAGTGACAAAGGAAAAGAAGTACAGCTTAAAAAAATTCACGATTACCTTGACCAAAATTATACTGAAAAAATCCATAGAAGAAACAAGTCAAAGAACTTCCGCATACTTTATTTTGTCCAGGTAAGCGTCTGACCGTGCACAATAAAGGTTTATTCGATCGATAGAAAGCACAAAGAGATAATGTCAGGAAATGAAACACCAGATTTTTTCATGTTCTTTAGTTTTCCTCATTCTTGAATAGCTTTTTTACCTTTCTTCCAGCGTACTGACAGGCTTGCTTTGGCGAAGGAACGCTTATCATGTCGAATTGTTGGCCGGCCCAGACACCAGTATAGACAGCTGCAGTCACAATAATCGCAGTGACGATGACCATTTGCGGCAGATAATTTGAGCGATGTGTCGAAGAAAGCAAAACTGAAAATTTGTACAATTGGTAAAAATTTGTATGATTGGTAAAGCATTTTCGCCATTATTGCGCAAACAAAAAAATCGTTTCGAACTTCTGACTACAGTCGACGCTTCTGATAGAGACGCCCCGAATAAGGACGGATTTTTTGTTTGGTTGGTTTATGAATAATAGGTAGGGTTATTGGTCGAATTGAAATTTTTCGATATCGAAGTATCGAAAATTCGAAAATTTTCGATAATCGAACTATCGAAAAAACCTCGATTATCGATCGATTTCGATAATTTTCAATTAATCGACCGACAACCCTAATAATAAGGCTAACTTGACGCTCTTTTTAAGGACACTCCGAATAAGGTCACGCTCCCGGTAAGGACAGCAATATCCTTATTGGAAGGAAGTCTAGGCTAAAGTACAGAATTCACCGTGGCCAAAAAATGCAGGGAAAAGTGCATTCCCAAACTTTTTTTGCCATGTCCCGCAATAAAAAGACCACCAAATAAGGTACTCAAGAACCGTCAAAAACTGGCAAAAAGCCGGAAAAGGACAGGTTGAGTGAGCTTTGGAAAACTAAGGACAGCTCCCAATAAGGACATCTTTTTGCCGGTCTCTTGAGTATCCTTATCGAGAGCGTCGACTGCATTCAGAAATGTCGCGGGAAGAAGAAAAATGTGGGTGGCTACGGGCTCTGATCCTGGAAACTGAAAACACGGACAACTCAGCCACGTGTCCATAGTTGCACGGGAGCCGGCGCCGATTTGAAAAAAACCGTTGCCGGCGCCTTTTTTTCAGCAATGTGCTTAATAATTTTTCAGTAAAGATCTTTTTTCATACTTAATTTTTCTTTCCATTAATTGATTTTTTTGCTGAAAGTTTCGCTCTACAGCCGCTGTAGAGCGAATGTTTAGTGTCACCTCAATGCTAACAGCTGGAAGAAAAAGTCCAACAAAACCATTATTGTTAAAAAGCAAAACCATGTTGGTGTATAACAAGGAAATGATTGATGCATGATTTTGTTTTCCGCCCTTTTTTCTAATAAACTTAAAAAATATTTTTGCAAAAAAAACTTTCTGAAAAATTTATTCATCATTTCGGCGCCCGGCGCCGAAAAAAATTAAGTGCCATACTTTGCTCCCGGCGCCGATTTTCTGAAAACACCGGCGCCGAAAATTTTTTCCGTGCAGCTATGTTCGTGTCAACTGATCTCAGAAGAAATTTATATATACGACAACTCAACAGCCGCTGCAATTACATACTGATCTTTTTGAATTCCCGCCTAATGCAGAATTCGTTTTCAGGACAACTCATCCCGACTAAAACTCGGTGCGTGAAAATTTGCCCTCGCCAAAATTTTCGGACAAAACGTAAAATTGCGAGTACCTTAAAAGCGGTCAAATTTGCCCGGAAATAAAATTTGGGCGTGCGGTCACGGTCAATTCATTCGTAGGTCAATCCGTCCACAGTCAATTCGTACACGGTTTAACACCTCAGTACCTCTACTAGGTACAACAACATGAGCACCACCTGGACTCCCTCAGGAGCATGAAACTACTCCAAAACTGGGGTTCTTGCAACTCAAATCGCTGTTTTAGTATTATGAAACCATCTTCAGGATGTTAAGTCCTGGAAACGTCCCCAATAAAACCATTATAAAACGAATAATAAACTAGTAACGAATAATGAATTATAAACGACTAAGAAAAGCAGAAATTTGATCAGAAAAATTAAATTTGAAAATGTTAACGTAATTTAAGACACCCTGTATACTGTTCATCACGTAAATCTCTACTAACAATTACAACTTCACTACATTTCTCGTTTTAATTGACAACGCTGCGCTCGTAATAAAAACCAAAATACAATAACGACAATATTTTCAATACAGTAGTTTATCTGCGGCAGAGCTTTATTGAGAAAATATGAGCATCTCAGCCTTTTCGGAAGTAAATTGCTCCTTCTGTACTCATACACGTCACGGGCGGGAAAAAAAACTTGCTCACTTGGTTGGCAGACGAAATCCGATGAGAGCAAGACCAAGGCCCAAAATCGGGTACAACATCACACACTCTAAGGAATGAATAGAATGAATAGGAAGAATTCCAGGTCACAGTCAGGATCCTTTTTGTAAGACATACAGTGGCGATCTCTATTTTATGCCACCCCTGGGCGGACACGGACAAAATTTTCTCGGACCAAAATTTGCTCGTGGCCAAAATTCTTTCGAGCCTGAACTTTTTCAATGTTGAAGAATTCACTTTTTATGATTCATCCATCCACCATGATCTAGAATCAGCTTAAATGGTCTGAAATACCCTCATGATCCAGTTCGCTCAGTTTGGAGAATATCAGCGTTATCCTACATTTGGTCACTCACATTTCGGCATCTTTGAGCTTTGCAGGCGTATTCGAAATAACGCTCATCTTAACGAATTTTTAACGATTAAAATAGTCGACTAAAAATCAGTCATTTTACCGGGATCCGTATCCCGTTAGTTGAGTCCGGTCTCAATCTAGGTCGAAATCCCGTCCCGGAATCCGTTGGAGTGCCGTTTTTCTGTCTTTAGTATATAAGGTCAAAACACGATTTTTGCTTGGTCCCCCTGTTGTTTGGCTCCTGGTCTGTAGGTGGCCTTTGGATGGGTAAGGCCAAACAACAGGGGAACCAAGCGAAAATCGTGTTTTTCTACATTATATACCAAAAATTGCCATAAAAACTGAGTCGATCTGCGTTTGCAGAATTTCGAAATCGTGCGAGGACAAAAAATTATGACCGTTTAAAAGTGTTAGAAAATCTTGACTCACCCTGTACTTCGCGCCTAAGTAAAAACAACAACAGAAGGACCAAGGCAATTTGAAACATTGTAAATAAGCAACATTCCTCCTCTATGAGTTTGAATTTGCTTTTAACAACCATTAAAAAAAGCTGTATGTGAACCAGAATTGTCGGTCAATGGAAACATTGAAATTTTCGGCTAACCAAAGGCTAGATAATAAATATAGATAATATAGATAACAAATATAGATAATAATAAATATAGATAATAATAAATATAGGTAAACAAATATTTTTTTATTATTTCGCAGATTAATTGACTGGTGGGAGTCAAGTTTGACCGACTAGTGGGGGTCAAGGTTAAATGCTCCAAAAAAGTTATAAACTCTACACTGAAACCTTTATTACAATAAGCATTCAATTTGTCACAGTGATACAATAATTGAAGGCAATTTCAGAGACAAAATACATATGAATTTACTTGACAAATACTTCAAAAACTGCCCACATTACATCCTCGGAGGAATTCGCCTTTTTTCTGCTCACTGATTCAAAATTCGAGTTCAGTAGCGAACGCATCCTCTTCATAGCCAGAGAGTAGTCCTAGATAATTTTAGTAAACATTCGATAATGCACACAAGAATAATGATAGCCTACTTGATCGTTTAATGATGCCAATGCATTTTCCAGCACATCGCTAGCATGAGCTAGGACAATGAGTGCAAGTAGCCTCTTGTTCATCTTCTGGATATCATTTGTCCACCGGTCCAGCAAGCCATCTTGTATTTTCTGAAAAGTAATGAGTTTCCGTTATCAAAATATAAGAAAGAAAAATGTCTAACCTTGATTACCCTACGCTTGACGACAGGATCCTAGACACAAAATTAAAAAATGTGCTAAGATTTGTAGAGGACTTAAAGTGTTTATAACTTTTTCTAAACTTATTTCTAAATTCATTATACAGTTTTTCGTAATTACCAGCGTTTTTGATATGAATTTCCTTTGGCAACAAATTTCCAATAGTATTTTTAAATAAATGAAAATCACAAGACAGCAAGCCAAGCGAAAATCGTGAGTAGGATCTTCCGCTACGAAGATGAAAATACATCTCACAAAACTTTAGAGTGAGCCGAGTAGATTGAAAAACGAAAGTTTTTGGAAATTCAAAGTCAAAGAGACTACCTCTGTTTGCGCGTTCAGAGGCCATCCAGACCAAGACCCAAAACATAGGTTCATGGGGTGGGTGGGATGGCAAACAAAAATGGTTTTCTTCATATTTTTTATAAAAAATGAAGACCTTCGTCATTCAGAATTTTGATATCATTTTCAAGCTTCATTAGCAGTTTGAAAATGACAGAAATTCATAATTGAACCTGCATTATCATACAAATAGACATACTTGCAAAGGATGAGTAGTCAAATCAAAGAACACGAAATTTCGCTTATCTGTCGTCAAAACGCCTAAATGCCATCTTTTATAAAAGTATATAGTTTAAAAACCAAACCTTTCTCAGCAAGATTTTTGGCTATTCGCTCCCGCACGTGTCTTAGCTGATACCGTAGTTTAAATGGATTGAAACTAAAGCTAATCGTCATCAGAACTTTAATAAAAACAGCTATGAATGTTAGTTGCCAACCTTTCCCCACTCAGATATTCGATCCAACGAAGTACATTTTCTGGCGGCACAGTGCTGCTGATATGGCGCAAGGTCTCATCCAGTAGAGTATCTTCCGTCGGCTGACTTTTCCTAAGAAGCACCTGCAAAGCATGATAAACATTTAGAGAGACCATACACAACAATACTCGATATAGTTACCTTGCGAGAAATCAAACTCATTCTTTCAGCCATAGGTTTAGCCAACTCAATACGGTTGCGAAGAGCCAGCTCTGCGAAAAATTGATGGAATCAGCTTTTTGTCCTAATAATTGCAAACCTGCGATCATACATCCTCTAAGACCACTGCTCAGACAGTCATTCCAAAAAGAGCTGTATCCCTAAACGGACCTCCATAACAGAGAGACAATCCAATAAAATATACCTCGCGATCTTTCAATGCCAGCAACAGAACTTCTTCCATCAATGTGAGACAGATATTTGAATCGCCATCGCCGGTTGAGTAGCCATTGCCATTTTCGAATTCATTGACTTCCTAGAAAATATGAGATAATTGCAACAGTATTTTGCAGTCTTACACACCTGTTTTGAATTGTCTATTACCGAGTTCTTCTGTAGCTTTCTTCTATGTACACAGAAATTTTCAGGCAGGCTATTTGACATCATTAATGCACTCTTTTCTGAGACAAAAGGCGGCCTGGAATGCGGGCGAAAATAAAACCGAAAACATAACTTTTTGGACACGCCGAGGACAATATGTCTAGGCAACAAATCGGTGTATGAATTAAAGTGTCAGCAGGATTTCAAATCTTCTCGATTGAAGATATGGAGCACTTAACCTTGACCCCCACCAGTCAATTAACCTGCGAAATAATATATTTATTATATTGTCTATATTATCTGTATTTATTATTTATATTATCTATATTTATCTATAATTATTAAATAAAAAAAAATTAATTGACTGGTGGGGGTCAAGGTTAATTTAACCGAAGATATGAATGCCATTTTGGTCAGTGATATAGCCTTGTGTGATATTAGTTGATATGATATTGCTCAAAAATTTTTTTCATTGATATGATATTGATGTGATGCAGAGTAAATTTTTCTTACTGATATGATATTGATGTGATAATAATCGGAAAATTTCCGGATATGATGCTAATATGATGACCCAATAAAAAACGAGGCTTTGAATAATACAACAGGGAAAAAGATTCCTGTTTTTAGGACCTGGTCATAAAAAAGTGAGATGACAATATGAATAAGAGGAATAAGAATCTTTATTGATTGTGGGAACAAGGGGGAGTCACTTAGAATTGAGGTAACAGAACAACTGGTCGTTCAACAACTTTTCGCCAGTTTTATTCCTCTGCTCGCTCACTGCCGGCGCCGCCATGGAATAGACTCGCTCGATTGCCGCCGCCGAGCAAGGAGTGCCGAGGATCTCTAGCGCCAGCTCTGCAATGATCTTCCACTCCCGAAAACAAAATATTAATGACAAAAAGCGAATATCAACGATTTCCGATTTCTCCGAAGCCAACCAGAAATGGACGGAATTGATCGGCTCATCGAAGGATGTCTTGGTACTAAGGATGTAGGCCACGCACTCGTTCACCTTTGGAGAGACTTGTTGTTGATTTGATCGGCCATTGTTGTTCCTCTTCTGCATGGACTCCAGTAGGCCGAAAATTCCTTGTCGCTTTCCATCCACCTCAGGCACAATTGCATCACTAGGATCCTCGGAAAGTGTGTCCAGTTCAGATGGGAGCTGAAAATAAATAAATTAATTTTCTGCCGGGCTGGGAAAAATAAAATCACCCACCATTCCAATGAGATAGCCTTTCGCAACTTCACACTCATGAGGCGACAGAAGTTTGGCGGTATTTGGATCCAACAGAGAGCTCACAATATAGATGGGATCGTACGTTCGATGATCCTGGTCCAGAAGGTGGGCAAAGCAGCGGCGAACTTCAATTTCCAGACATTGAGCCAAATAGGTGGTTGACGTTGGGCCATGAAGCTGAAAATAAAATAAATTTAGATTATTTTTTCGACGAAGAAAATAATTCATTATTACTTCTTGATCTGTTGCCAGTCCCAGAAGAAGAGCGTTAATGTGAGTGTACGCGCTGGAAATCGTCACCTTCTTCTCCGATTGAAACATACGTAGGAGCTCATCAAATGGCTGAAGAATGGGAAGAGCACCTCTCAGATCTTGAAGGTCCTCTTCGGCCGGTAAAGCCCACTCCTTCTCCTCAGTGATAGGCCGGCAATGGGGGAGCGGCTCCAGGAAGCGATCGATCACCTAAAACAATAAAATATTTATTTTATTATTTTTCGAGAATAAAATAAATCCCACCTGAATCCAATAACCCCAGCGTATGTTGGACGGCAACAAAAGACTCTTCCCGCTTGCGTTCTTCAGCTTCTGTGTTGCGTCGGCGGATTTCTTGACTTTGCGAATAAACTCGGCCATTATACTCCAGCCTGGCATCTCCTTGAGAACTCGACATTCAGCCAGGAGACCCGTGGAAAGGCGATGGCAGAAACAGGGCAGACGTTTGGGGAAGTCGACACTGAAAAATATTTCTTTTTTTTATTTCTCATGGGAAACAATAAATGGCTTACATCCAGTTCTCAGTCGCAATGTCTCTGGGCAGATCTTCCTCGGCATTTGAGTCCTCGTCGTCTTCCTCAATTGCGGGCAAGGTGGCACTGACTGAAAATAGTTTTTGGGAATAAATTTACCGAGAAAAAATAAAGCTTTGACGAAATTAGACCCATTGTCCGTAACGTACTTGAACACCTTCTCCTGCCCGATGTTGAATGAGTCCAGTAGCTTGCGAACCTCTGACTGAAATAATATTTTATATCTTTCCGATTTTTTATTTTGATAAAAAATCCCACCTTCACTAACTCAGCAGTATGGGATCCTTGAATTGACACTAGACCTAGGAAGAGCCGCTTCATCTCACTGTAGAGCCGATGGAATGCTAGGTTACTCCAATGTACTAGGATTTCGTTCCGGGGGTTGTCCATACGTCGCAGATGATGGCCACTCTTCTGCTGCACTCGTCGATTATTTATTTTGTATTATACAGGGTGTCCCAAGAATTTCCTCCACTTTTGAAGGACCATAACTTTTTGTGGAGATCGTATTTTGCAATTCTGTTTTCGCCATTTGTCTTAGAATTTCGTAACAATTTTTTCGATATCGGTGAAAAGTCAATTTTCATTTTTGCCTGGTCCACCGTTGTCCGAAAATTAAAAATAAAATTTTTGAATATGGGTAATTTTCGGACAACAGGGGGGACCAAGGCAAAAATGAAAAAATTTTTGACTTTTTTCACCTGGGCCGGTACTCACCATCTTTACCTTTACCTCTACTTTTTACCCTTACCTCTAACTTTTACCCTTACCTCTACCTTTTACCCTTACCTCTACCCTTACCCTTACCTCTACCTTTACCCTTACTCTACCCTTACCTCTACCTTCAACTTTTACCCTTACTCTACCTTACCCTTACCTCTACCTTTTACCCTTACCTCTACCTCTCTACCTTCAACTTTTACCCTTACCTCTACCCTTACTCTACCTTCAACTTTATCCTCGAAAGCACAATCAACTGCATATGATTTATTCCAATCCGCAACAACAGACAACACTATTTAGCGCGTAAAGTAACGATTAACAATAGAATTTCATATTTGATCCAGTGCTAATTCTGTCATCCGCATTGACCTCCTCCGGTGGTTGTTCGTCTAGCATGTCTTCATCGTTCTCATCGGATACTCCTCGCAAGCGGCAAATGTTGTGTAGGACTTGTGTAGGACCGTAAACTAAAGATAACAACGATAAAATACGAGAAGCAGTGCAAGATTAATAAAACGAGCAAATCTCAACAAAGAGCACACAACAATGAAAAATGAACATCAAAATCGTGTTCAGCGACACAAAATTACTCTAGAAATGCGTTGCGAGACAAAAATTCAAAAATCGAGATGAGGGTAAAATTTACCCTGCTACCACCCATGGTAAAATATGCCTTGGTCCCCTTGTTAGTTTACCTTACCTCTACCTCTACCTTACCTCTAAGTATGGTGAGTACAGGTAGAAGTAAGGGTAAAGGTAAGGGTAAAAGTTAGAGGTAAAGGTAAGGGTAAAAATTATGGTGAGTACGGGTAGAGGTAAGGGTAAAAGGTAAGGTAGAGGTAAAGGTAAGGGTAAAAATTATTGTGAGTACGGGTAGAGGTAAGGGTAGAGGTAAGGGTAAAAGGTAAGGGTAAAAAGATGGTGAGTACCGGCCCTGATATGCCAAAAAAAATTGTTACGAAATTCTAAGACGAATGGCGAAAACAGAATTGCAAAATACGATCTCCACAAAAAGTTATGGTCCTTCAAAAGTGGGGGAAATTCTTGAGACACCCTGTACAAAGCCTAATCTACGCCTCCAAGAATTTATCAGGCGCCCATGCGTCTTTTCAAATTTCACGCAAAATTTTTACGGCGAAAATACAAGTGATCACTGTGTACTTTTGAGTAAAAAGTTTTATATACCGTATTTCCTCTGATAGAGCCCCCGGGGGCTTTATTCTTTGGATGCACAAAAATTTCGAAATTGTCACTCAAAAATGGTCCTAACTCTGAAGTTCTAGTCAAAAAATAAGGGGGGAGGCTCTATTAGAGGAAATACGGTAAATATTATCACTCCCAAACGTTCTTCCAATTTAGCATTCTCAATTATGCTTGAGCATACAAGTTCTTAAAATGGACACAAAGTTTCACTGATTTTTGGCGGATCGAAAAAAGTCAATACATTGGCCTTTTAGAGAAATTTCACTTCATAAAGGATTCATCTGTCCGCTAAAGCCACTATTAATTTCGCGACGCCATGTCTTAATTTACAGCTCTTTTTACAGCTGGAGGTAGGATGTCGAAGTTGGAAGTAGTGGCTCCAAGTAGAGGTTAGAAGTAAGATGTCAAAGTCGGTAGTGAAGTCAGGCCGTCTACAATGGACTTCCGAGTCGGAATTTCCGACTTCCTAGCTTCGACATCCTGCTGTATTAACTGGCGACAAGATTATGATGTATCTACCTTTCTGGTCTAACATCTCATCATTGTATTTAGCATATGCAAAACAGTCTTTTGAGAAAGCAAGTGCTGTTATCTTCGTAAGCGGTTTTTATAAAATCTGTCGTTGCTCTTCCAAAACTAGAAAAATTTAGGCGAAGAATGTCTGATGCAGTCCATTTCGATTACTTGGTTATAGGAGGTGGCAGTGGAGGTTAATTTTTTCCAAATGTTTACTTCAACGATCTTTATTTCCTAATTCCAGGTATCGCCAGTGCTCGTCGTGCTCGTGAATTTGATGTCTCTGTTGCACTGATCGTTTGGGTGGAACTTGCGTAAGTCTTTGGTATACTCAGTTTCTTTCATGATACTCAGATCGAAAATTTAGGTTAATCTTGGATGCATCCCGAAAAAAAGGTTGGTTTTTAAATCGACACTGATTTGATTCACGATGTGGAAATTTTTAATTTTCTCTGATCATTTCAGTCATGGTGAATTGCGCTCAACATGCCAACATGTTCAAGTAAATTTTGCGCTGAATTTTCTGACTCAACCAATTTCGTGTTTTTCAGGACTTTTGCTGACTATGGGTTCAACGTGACGTGCAACGGCTTTGATTGGAGGTATAATTGATATTTATTCTTTGGGACGTTATTATCGATTTAACTTAGTGTCATGCAAAAAAATCGTGATGACTACATCAAGCGCCTAAATTTGATCTATGAGCAAAATCTCAAGACGGTAATATCCTTTTACTGTGAGCATTCTAATTGCTTCGTTTAGTCCGGTGTTCAACTCATCCAGGGTAAGGCTTCATTCGAGGAGGATGGTTCCGTGCTGGTTGCTGGCAAAAAATATCGTGGAAAGCATACCCTTATTGCCGTGAGTCATCTTAATTCGCCTAATAGTTAATCAAAATTTGCCTAGGTTGGTGGTCTTCCTTCGTTTCCCACAGATGTGCCTGGAGCAGAGCTGGGTGTAAGCAGTGATGGATTCTTTGAACTGACTGAACTGCCAAAGTAGGCTATCCTTTAAGTTCATATTTGAAACGAACTGTGTCTTGCAGGAAGTCCGTTGTCGTAGGAGCTGGATACATCGCTGTAGAATTGGCTGCGGTCCTAGCAGCTCTTGGTTCAGGTTTGTGAACTTAAATAAGTTGTAATCTTAAAGTTGTTATTTCTAGAGACACACATGCTTATTCGCCATGACACGATGTTGAGGTCAGATTAGTCTATGTAACTTTAGAAGTTAATGATTTGCTGTTTGAGATCTTTTGATGAAACACTGAGCGAGCAAATCACAGATTTTGTCAAGAAGGGACCAATAAAACTGCATGCTAATACTCGAGTACTTCTTTTAATTTTTGTGTCTAATTTCATCGATTGGCTTTAGGTGACTTCAATCACCAAGAATGCCGATGGAACCTTGAAAGTAGAGACGGTATATTTACATTTTCGGTCCCTATTTTGCATATTAAAACAATCATTTTCCAGTCTACCGAGCAAATAAACAATGTCACGACTTTGATCTGGGCTATAGGTCGTCATCCGAATACCAGTACTTTAAATCTTTCCAAGGGTAAGTCACCAAATTTTTATTTCCTGATCACATCTATTTATTCTAGCCGGTGTGTCTACAACTCCTGAAGGTTTCATCGAAGTTAGTTTTTATTCCATACCAATTACCTACTCTCATGTAATTTTCACTTTTTAAGGTCGATCCATACCAGAATACTACGCGAAGCGGGGTGTACGCCGTAGGTGATGTTTGTGGAAGGGCTCTATTAACTCCGGGTAAATCCTTTTCGTGTATTGATTCAAATCAATCGGGTCAGTGTCTTGTGTTTAGTCGCCATTGCTGCCGGTCGTCGTCTCTCGCATCGCCTGTTCAATAACGAAAACAGCAATAAACTCGACTATGAAAACATTCCTACCGTGGTCTTTAGCGAGCCTCCGATAGCTACAGTTGGATTGACGCAAAGTAAGTCTCTCTCGTTTTTTGTCTGAGTGTGTAATGATAGGCTTTATAATATGTGATTTGCAGAAGAGGCTGAAATGAAGTTCGGCAAGGGGAACTTGACCATCTACACAAGCAAATTTGGAGGTGTGTTTTATGCCGTCACCAGCTACAAGCAGTAAGTTCTCCTTTGTGAGTCTTCTTTGCTTTTATGTGCTAAAGCGGTTTAGGCAATGTACTATGAAGTTGATCTGTGCTGGGTCGGACGAAAAAGTATAATTTTCAATACGAGGGCTGGATTTTATTGTAGTCCATTTAGGTCGTCGGGATTCATATGATCGGCAAAGGAGTGGATGAAATGCTGCAAGGATTTGCCGTTGCGCTCAAAATGGTTTCTTTTCTTCTCATTGAAATCCAATCCTAATGTCTTTTCCAGGGAGCTACTAAAAGCAATTTGATGACTGTGTTGTGAGTACTTTTAATACTTTCCAGCTGATTTTACTTATTTCGTCCTTTATTTAGGCCATTCATCCTACATCATCAGAGGAACTGGTTAGCCATTTTCGACTGCTTTCATCTGTGTTATTTATATGTACTTAGGTGACAATGCGTTTTGGAAAGAAGCCTTGAAAAGAAGTAGACATGAAATACATAATGCAGGAACACAAATTCAAACGGATTCTGTTAAAATATTAGTTGCCTGTCATAAATCATTCTTGTTATTTTGTCTGATGAAGGTCGCCAAGGATGTTATTGTAAGAAAGATGCTCGCCTCCACCGTTAGATTTTCAGGCTAAACACCCGTCAAATTATGTAAATCTGCGGTCAAGATATCCGTCAAATTTCAAAATGAATTGTTCTCTCACTTTTTAGTATTTGATAGCTTGTAAGAAACTAGGGATTCAGGACTATGTGCTAGTCAGGGCAACATGCTAGTGCAAAAACACAAAAATTAAAAGTAAACACTGAGAACAAGAAGTTTTAAAGACTTGACGGGAGATTTGCATAATTTGACAGTTGTTTCCAATTTTAGCCGATTTTTTTATAGTTGGCGTCATAGTGGTGTACACTTTTGAATTTTGCACGGCGTTCCGTCCCTGCCGTTCAAGATTTCCGCGGGCCGTCCCATTTTTTAAATTTCACCGCCGTCCAAAATTTTTTTTCATATTAATAAAAGAGCGTATTATTCAAAAATGCGACATTTGCCACTTGGAAACGGCATTTTTGGCATTCTCATAGTGAGTGCAATTTTTATTGTAAAATTTATGTGGATTAGATGCATGATGGGATTTTCAGGCTAGCATTAAAAAATACCCTAGAAAATCCGCGCGAATGGCGGAAATTTGAGCTTTTGGATATGCCACTGCTGTACTAATGTCGTAATAAACCACCAAAAAGGTAGGCTCCTACAGACCTGGTAAAAATGATTTTACAAAGACAAATAGTATACCCTCAATGTAAGACCATTGAATGCCAGCCACGAGGAGGAGTGGTCTTTCATTGAAAATCATCTGGGTTTGGTGCGATTTTTATTGTTGGACGAGCACAGAATCATATGATACACCACCCACAAAGTCTTGCATGGTACCAAGGAAAATAGTAATTCACTTTACCTCAATCCCATATTTGAACCGATCTTGTCATTGTTAGCGAAATCAGTGAGCAATTGGCCCGAAACTTGATCCAGCTACTGATCGTGATGCTGTTTTTCGGTAGAGGAGTAGCTTTAGAACCCGATCTATGAAAAAATCAATACAAGCGGAAACAGCCGAACTCCTTTACCAATTGTCGCCATAGTGAGTTTCAATATACTGGCTGACCAATATCTTGTCGACGGTCTTGTTGTAGTCATATGCAGCTCTAATTTTGTTTGTTTTGTAGTTCTATCTTTTTTCTCAGATAGAGTTGCACTACTTTGGCTTGCAAATTCGGAGTATAATAATAGGCTACCTTGATTTTGTAGGTTGGGGAACTTGCAAGCTGCAAAAAAGTACGTAAAAACAGAACGCCAAAAAGGCGCGTATTTAAAAAAAAACTGGAAAGGCCCTAAAAGCGGTTGTATTGGTTTTCCGTAGGGTTGGGATATTTCCCGGAAAATATATTTTGAGGAAATTTTCCATAAAATTTCCTAAAACCGGAAAATATCTATTTTGTAGGAAATACGTCTGAAATACATTTAAGACTTTTATCAACCATGCTGAACCTGAATCCAGTTTCAGAATTTCGATTTTGCAAGTATTTTGCTTGAACATCTAAACAAAAAAAGGTAAAAGATATTTTCCAATTTTCTTTGACCGGTAAATATCTTAATATTTTCCTAAAATTTCCTCGGAAAATTTCCATCACCCAACCCTAGTTTTCGGCATCAGCAGTTTGGAAAAGTTTCAAACACGAGTTTCAAAAGTTTCCGTTTTCGGCATTTCCCATTTTCGGAAATTCTCGCTTTCGGCAACTACGCTTTTCGGAAGCTTTTTTGGGAATTTTCCGTTTTCGGCAAGATGAGTTTGTGAATTTGATTTTTTGGAGAAATGAGCTTCAAAATTTGAGCTTTTTGAAGAAATGAGTTCGGAATTTTTTTCCAGGTTTATCTTTTTTTGAACACTCTTTCTTTGAAAGCCTTGTTATAGGTCAATTATACCCCTGTTCTTACTCATGTATTTGTACATACAAATCGTTTAAGCCTCGAATTTTTTTCACCTATTGTTGTGTCGTTGAGCGGCAAGGAATTGATAGCGGAGAGAGTCCGTTGCGCTATTATTATATGATTATTGTTGTGTTCTACGAATAAAGCTATCGTTTATTCCACTCTCCGCTATCAATTCCTTCCCGCTCAACTACACAACATTGAATGGAAATCAATTGGGCTTTGCCCGCGTAGGTTCGAATCCTGCCGACTGCGCCAATGTTGTGTCGTTGAGCGGCAAGGAATTGATAGCGTAGAGAGAGAGAGAGCGGAGAGTGGAATAAAGGATAGCTTTATTCGTAGAACACAACAATAATCATATAATAATAGCGGAGGCAACAAAAGGCCTAACGACGAATCGTAGTCGTGTCAGGACAACAATGGATTCAAATAGGCGATATAACACCTATCCTCCCTTCAAGCTTATATAACCATTCATTTAGGCCAGCCAGGTGGATATTCACTTACCATAGAGTACCCACCTGGGGTTTTTGGATTCAGGTGGCGGAAATTGCAATTTTAGTCCTATTTAATCCGATTCCTTACATTATTTAACGTCAGAATTAATCGTTTCTTCATTATTTTGACTATATTTTTTTCAGGCCATCCAGGTGTATATACACCTGACCATAGGATACCCAAATCAGGTTTCAGGGTTTGGGTGAGTCAAATCGAAATTTTGGATTCACTACATGATTTTGAATCAGAAAAAATGCTTTTGTTTTGATTTTCAGCGTGACATATAACAAGGATATTTTGAAAAGAGACTGAGACAGAAGTCTCCGATATTAGCGAATTTCTGAACTAATTTTTCTGTAAACAGAAAAATTCCAAAAAATGTTGTCGAAAGCCCAAAACCTCCAAAATAATTTGTACCAAAACGGTAAAAGCCCAACTTATTTTTATCAAAACGGCAAATGCCGAAAACGGAAATTTTTTGCAAACTGCTAATGCCGAAAACCAATACAGCCCCCAAAAGCCTGTGCAAAACTATTTCGACGTTGCTATGAGCTGTGGAAATTTGCTTTCCTTTTTATGGTTTCCTCATCTTCCATTGCTCAATGATTATTGTTAAAAATTTTGTTCTCAATATGCCGCTGATATATATTTTTTGGATTATCTCGTGACAATATACAGCGGAAGAGCAAATATTTGCCCAATAACACCAAGGATTTCCCCAATTTGAATTTCCTCACTTTTCTGTAGAGACAGAAGCGATGCGATATATCGTATCGCAATATCGCGTCTCATCGCAGAAATTCTTGGTTAAAATATCGCATCGCAATATCGCATCGCATCCTTTTCAAAATATCGCGTATCGCATCGCAATTACTCACTGCCGAAAATATCGCATATCGCATTTTTGAAAATTTCTGTCTCTACTTTTCTGCTGCCCGTACAGGGTGTTTCAAGAAATACGCAGCATTTGAAATGGCTATAACTTTTTTTAGATCGAATTTCTGTAACCGCCTATCGTTGTGTCTTGATGGGCGATTTTGTTTGGTACATAATGTCAAAAACAAGATTTTCGCTTGGCCCTCTTGTGGTTAGGGTCCCGGTCTGTGGATGGCCTCTGGATGGGCAAGGCCTGGGTGCGTAGACGATTGGCCGATTTTACGCATATGAGCAAAACCGGCCAAACGTTTGGCCGATTTTACACACATGTAGTAAAATGCGGTACCTTTGCTGTCTAAATTTGTTTCCCAACTTCATGTGCTATACGTATATCATAGGGGCATATCTTTTTACTGACTTGGTGACGATTGTAATAATATCCATTCTTAGCTGAGCCCATTTCATAATGCTCTTTCTTCAAACCTTCCAAACTTTATTCCCTCAAACTTCAACAACAACAGCAACAAAAACAATTAAAACATTTTTATTTCTCTGATTTCCGCTAGCATCTTCTTTCTGCATTTATTTATATCCTCCTGGCTGAAGATGATCGAAGCGTCTCTGGCAATAAGTTCGGCGAAGGCGAAGGCAAATATCCCACAGTCACTTCCATTCAGCTGCTTTGGAATGTCCTACAATAATCACAATATTTATTCAATCACTAATTAAAACGCCGTCTCTAATCTCCGGTGTTGACCTGTCCATGTCAGTGGCCTCACATCCACCCCTCTTTGCTTGGCCTCGAAATTGAAGTATTCCCTGAAAGAGCTTCCAAATAAAGAAAGACAAAATACCGTATTTCTTCTAATAGGCCGCCCGGGCGGCTTATTTTTCAATCACCTTCTAGGGGGCGGCTTATTAGAGGGGGCGGCCTATTGGAGGGGGCGGCTTGTTTTTTAACCAAAATTTACGCCACGTTTTTAAAAAATCGGCGCTGGGTTTATGACAAAGAGATGACCGAAAATGCTGTATTTACGAGAATGACATAACAAAAATGGTGTGTTTACAAACAAGCAAATGATCATTCAAAAGCATGGAACTGAGGGTTAGGCGCACCAGTTCATCGTTCCAATCAAGCTCAAGAGCTTCATCAAAGTTAAGAGAGTGATCACCAGATAACCATTTTCCTTTGTCATCCGAGTCGACTTCCTCACGGCAAGCAGATCATGCATGGCAAAGCGGGCTTTTGAAGCATTTTTCGTCCCTCAGGTACCGGCCCATGTTCCTTGAAGCACGGATATCATCATCTTCGTCGCCATATAGCGCATTAGTGATTCCACAATCTGAAAAAATGGAATGATAAGGAAAAACCACAATCACAATGTACCAACCTTTGAAGGATTTGCTGATCATCTTTTTGGTAAGGCGTCCCAGGATATACAGATCCATTCCAGGTAGAGGTTCATTGGTGGGGGTTTCGATTCCCATTTGCCGTTTCTTCCTTATCCGTTCATTACCGTTGTCGAAGAGCTCTTTGAACTTGGCTTTAAACGGTCCATTCCACACGACGTCAGGTGCCTAAACACGAAAAATACTCTCAGATAGATAAAGTAAATACAACCCTGATAAATTTAGTGCATCCTCCCGAACCACGGCTGTGTGCGATTTCCTCAGCTTCTTCTTCGTCGATTCGGAGATATGGCAGCGAAAAATCCCAAACCAGCAAACGTTTCCCGAAAGAGAACGGCCGAACGTCTTGTCCAAGTAGTCAAGAGTGAGATCATCGTTCATCCAATTTGTTCCTTCCAGCACAGCTCCAGCCTTCCTCCGAATTTGTCAACGATCTCAGCCACTTTCTTCTTTCTTGGCAGGAGAACAAACGGCTTGAGCTTCCTTCCGTCTGAACTGGCCGTCAGCATCACAGTCACCCTCAGCTTGTCATGACCAGTCGTGAGCACCGAAACCTGGAAACGTATCAACTTGTTCTCACTTGAATGGACATTTTGAAAAAAATAGATACTTCCTTCTCTCCTTTCTCCGCAATGCATTTACCTCTTGAAGGATTGAGCCAAACAGCAGTTTCGTCATAGGCATATACTGATTGGTAACTGAAACTCGCACACTGAAAATAATATAATACCGGTGAATAGAAATACAAACTTGGTTTTGGTTCGGAGCTGCGATAAGTAAATGACAAAGTCGACCAATTTCTGAGCATAGTCGGCAGGCGGCTTCTGGCACATTGTAGTCGGGACCCGGAGTCGGAAATTGTGTCGGTTCATTGCAGTTAGCCTGGAACAGAAATAAATAAATAAAAACAGCTGACAAAAACAATAACAGATGCAAACAAATAACGACTGCAAATTTCCAGACTGACAAAAACAAACAACAGAATAGGTAAAAAAACGCGAATTTAAAAACAGTTTTTTGGGAACAAATTTGTAACTTAAATTGCCTTAAAATGCTGCAAGGTGAAGCTAGGGGGCGGCTTATTAGAGGGGGCGGCTTATTTTTCAATTATCCCCTAGGGGCGGCTTATTAGAGGGGGCGGCTTGGCTGGGAGGGCGGCCTATTAGAGGAAATACGGTACTATTTAAATTTACCTCAGCTTCTGCATGCATTCATACTGTTAGCCGAAATTGGTCTACAAAGGGATAAAGTGGTGAACGAAGGATAAAGTGGTGAACGAAGGATAAACAAATGAACACAAGTAACGACAGTAAACAACTGTGCACAAATGAAGTTAAAAATTACTTGGAACAGCAAAGGTACCGCATTTTACTACATGTGCGTAAAATCGGCCAAACGTTTGGCCGATTTTACTCATCTTTACCAAGGCCTGAACCACAGGGGACCAAGCAAAAATCGTGTTATTCACATTATATACCAAACACCCTGTACTTGAAACACCCTGTACTTCATGTGTCCCAGATTTTTTTCTATCTTCGTGTCAAAACAGGTGATTCTCTGTTAAATTAGCACTCTGTATTAATATATCTTTCACTGATAAACGCCCACCCCTAGAAGTATTTTAAAGCCGCGAATTTAAAGATTGATGCAAAAATTTTCCAATTTTTGCAGGGTTTGAAAAATAAACGCCCATTTTGATAAAGAATACACGGTATATTTGGTGTGTTTAGTTATTCTTGCTCGCTTGCAAAAATGGTGATCGCAGTCGGCAAATTGGTCAAAAGCGATGGAGGCAGCGCTACTGAGCTAGAAAGTGCGATAGGCAACGCTTTGGCGGATCTTTCTTCCACTGCGGGTGACATGAAGGGTCAGTTGAGCGAGCTGTATGCTATTGGAGCTCAGGTACTGACACTGATTGCATTTGTTTTATTGATAAACATTCTGTTTTTAGGACTACGCTTTCGATGGGAAGAAGTGCATTGTGATTTACTTTCCAGTTCCTCAACTCCGAGACTTCCAGAAGATCTAAATTAAGCTGGCCCGCGAATTGGAAAAGAAGCTCAGTGACACACACATTTTGATTGTTGCTAAGGTTGCGTGTCTCATTATTATTTATTGGCTTCTTTGACATCTATTTGATTCAGCGCTAAATCCTGAAAAAGATGATTCGGGGCCTAAATTGGAAGCCAATGTAGCAGAAGCGTCCTCGTAGCTGTACTCTGACTGCCGTGCATGATGCTATTCTCTCTGACATGGTCTATCCTGCTGAAGCGGTTGGACGTCGCGCTCGTTACAAGCTAGATGGCAAGCAGCTCTTCAAGGTGCATCTGGACAGTTCGCAGCAAACCAATGTGGAGCACAAGGTAGAGTTTCTAGAGCCTCTCTTCCGATAAATTGCTGTTAATGTGTGTGACATACCGTATTCACTCTATTGGCTACCCATGGGGAGTCATTTTTCAACCCTTAAAAAATCCTGAAATTGTTAATCGAAAATGGCCCTAACTCTGAAATCCTAGTCAAAAAAACGAGGGGTGGGGAGTTATTAGAAAGTGGAGGGTTAACAGAGTAAATACGGTATGTTAGAGTATGTTGTGTTCCAAATAAAATGTTGCTTGCCATCCTTGATTCTATTTGCTTTCCTCATATTCCTTAGACTGCAATTTGTCAACCAAAGATTCTTGAAATGGTCAACTATTAAAGTCTGGGTGCGAGAATAGGGAAAGGTATAAGAATATGTTGGTTGACGAACTTACCGGCTTCTTTTCTTTGGCTGATGATTCTATACGGTTGGCGGATATGTGAAAAGCCGTTTTATTGCAAGAAGGAGTGGATTGAAGTTATTGTGGCGGGACCATTGCGAGAAGTACAGACTGTCTCAAGAAATATCGGTAAAGGGATGTTTGCGCGGCTTTTTTTTTCATATGCAAAACGTTTGCGCGGCTTTTTTTATTCTAAAATTGCCTTGGTTCTTCTGTTGTTTTTCGTGAATTTTTAAGCTGTTTTTCTCTTACATTATTGTATTTTTTAATTATCCTATGGCATATAACCGAATGTTTTGTGGTTTTTTACGATATGCTCTTCTGATTTTTCACTTGTTGCTACTATTTACGATATTTTTAGAAAAATATGAAGCCAGTTGATTTCAAATGCCCCAATGTTGATGTTGTTGCTTGGCTGAATCAGCTTCAAAATAAAGCAATGAAATTGAAGGATGTAGAAGCAAGAATTCTTGGTAGTTATGGATTCAAACTCAGCAAAACATCTTCCGTCATCTTCCGAAAATAGAAGTTCAGGAATTGAGAATCTTGTGAGCTTTCTGTTAGCAAGTAATATCAACATGTTACAATATTGAATTTCAGTCAGATAAAAGTCAGATAAACACAAAGTTTGGCAGTGAAAGTCGTTGTACAGGGGACAAGACGTCTACCGATTATACGGATTAAGAAAGAAACTAGAGGAGTTAAGTCATTTGCCTGAGTTGCGAAAAGGGAGCAATTTCGGAACACCCACCCCAGAAATTTGCCTTGGTCTCCCAAGCTGATTTTTTGCAAACAGCTTTTTTCTTGAGTTTTGTCTGCCGTTTTTGTTCAAATTTTCCAACTTTTTTATAAAAAAAAATGAAAACTCAAAAGAAAGAAAATAAAGAAAAAAAATTTGCAAAAAAATCAGCTTGGGGGACCAAGGCAAATTTCTGGGGTTCCGAAATTGACTGGGGTGGGTGTTCCGAAATTTAGCCGCAAAAAGTGAGTAAAAAGTCTTTAGACTGCTTTGATCTCGTTTTATTTTTCTTTAGAATTCAAAGAAATCAAGAGAAATCCGAACCTCGCTTCTTAAGCCCAGGATGGATTGTAATAAAAGAATGCAAAATAAATGGTGCCGCTCATCACAGGGACTGCAAGAAATTCTCAGAAAATGAAATCATAGCCCTAGATTTGAACAGAAAGATGCGAGAAGAAGTCAAGTCAGAGACAGCCTTACCAATGGCCACATTTAAAAAGGTTCCTGATTTGAATTACAACACTGAATGAGCCAGTATTTTTTAGTACGAGGAATTTGCCCTTGAAGAATCCAGGAAGAAACAGGAAGATGTCACGAATCCAACGTCAGTCACAATGAAGTTTCCAACTTACGAGGAAGTCCGATATCAGCTGGGAAGAGCTCAGAGAGCAGGTGTGTAGAAGACTTTTTCGCCGGGACAGATTCACCCCGACTTATTCATCCCACCCTATTCACCCACATCAATAACTCACTTTCATGAAACAAGTCAATTATTTTTCAAGTCACTGGATACTGAGGTATATATGCCGTACTATTGGATTGAGAAAAGCTATATGCTTGGACTGATCATTAATTAAAAAAGTGAACACAGTGTTGTAAAAAAACAACAGGGGGCCAAGGCAATTTTAGAATGAAAAAAGCCGCGCAAACGTTAACGCACCGAAATATGCCCACTTTCAAACAGCCATTTTCAATCAGGTATCGGCTTGGTTTCCCGTTGGTTTGTGCATTGCCTATTCGTATATTAGAGCCTTTTCCACATACGAAACAAAGCAAAACTAGTGTTTTTGTAATTTTATATAAAAAAATTTCCACGCGATTCTGAACACATCGTGTTATGGTTTTTTGAAAATGGTCATATTTCTTGGGACACTCTGTAATTTTTAAAAAGACCCTTATTAAAAACCTAAAGTACCTAAAGTAATTTAAAAAGCTAAGATAAATTTATCAGCTACTCAGTGGGGTTATTACTGAAGACCATAAAAATCGTTCTTTGCGGTATTCAGGCAGGGTTGGATTCGGTCGGTTAACCGAAAACCGTGTTTTTTTGGCAAATAAACCGAAACCAGATGTTTCTGTTAGATTTTCTGACTTAGGCTTTTCTATTTTAAGCTTTGTTTCTTCTATTTGAGTGTTCTCTTTTTCAAACTTAGGTTCATTTGTTTGAACCTCTGATATTAATTAATTTTTCAGGCTTAGGCACTTCGAATACAGTTTTTTCTGTTACAAGTTCAGACTTAGGCTCATTTGCTAGAGGTATTAATTTTGAACTTTCAGGCTTGGGTTTCGGTTCTTCTGATTCAGGCTTAGGCACTGGCTTTGATTTTTCAGGCAAATCATCAGACTTTTTAGTTATCTGTGGAGGGATAACCTCATTAGTATACTTTTTCTGTGATTCATCCAAAACTTGTTCTTGTTCTTTATACCATTTTTGTCTTGTTACTATATAAACAAGCCGAACAGGCGCCTTAACAGGCGCCAAAATAAACTAAAAATGAAAAAAAAATTTGGGGTCACAGGTTCGAAGACCCCCTTGAGCATACCTGGTTTTTCCCACTTTTCTGGCAAAACTCAAAATTTTAAGCATCACATGTCAATTCTGATGGCATTAGCGTTCTCAGCGACCCCGATTTACCCTTAGATATGATGAGAACAAAATATAATACAATCGGGAAGTGGGTTAAAAAGCGTGGCACGAAAAAAAAGCGTGACATGCCGACAAAAATACTATACAGTCAAACCTCGCTAATATGCCACTCGTCGGGACCGAGCGAAAGTGGCATAATAGCGAGGGTGGCATATTAGAGAGGGTATGGTAAAGAAGGTTTATTCAACCACCCGATCCATTAAAGCTTTATTCTCCTTCCAGATTGAAGATGTCGTGGGCGGAGAACTGTTCGAGCAGAGGACGCAGCACCTGAAGTTGCCATTCCTGAAGAGATTTAGGAGTGGCATAATAAATATATGTTTGTGCTGAATATTCTCGGGACCGAGCAAATGTGGCATAATAGCGAGGGTGGCATATTAGAGAGGTTTGACTGTATGTAGATTTTTCATTTAAACGGGGAAAACCAAAACCGGGTTTAGCAAAATACCGGTTTATTTGCGACAAAAATTAACCGAAAATCAGGTACAGGTGGGTTAACCGACCGAAATTTTTTGACCGGCTTTAAAAAAACTGGTTTTTTTAAACCGACAGATCCAAAAAAATCGACCGAATCCAACCCTATATTCAGGTGTTAAGTGCCGTATGCGAGTAAATTTATTTAAAAAATTACCAATTTGGTCATGTGTTAACCCATTCAAGGGCCTATTTGGAAGGAGCAGGAAGGGCCTAGCGTGTCTAACCAGTGCCATAGGCCATGATAATGCGTGCTCTACTATTGAGTTTATGCACATGCCTCCCAGCAAATAGCAGTAGGCCAGACACTGCTTCAAAAGACACAGTCAGACACACATACTCCAAGAGTAAGATGCCACAATTTTGCCCGTGTTTTGTTGGGGTAGATCTGCTGGGATAAACAAGCGTTAATTAGGAGGTCTGACACACTTGACTATTCTATTTTAAAAATGTGGACTAGCTGGTGATGTACAAGTAGACATGGAACCTGAGGATTCTATCAAGTTTCTCGTAGGTAAGTGTGGGCTGAAGTACACTATTTGGCCAGAGCCAAAAGTGCGTTTTTTCAAGGTCTAAGTGAAAATGATAGAAACGGCGAAAAAAGTGTGGGAGGGCCATTTTTCGAAAAAAAAAATTCAACTGCCTTGGTCCCCGCCCCTCATTTTTCGCCTTGGTCCCCCCTGTGGTTTTTGGTCATTTTTCGCCTTGGTCCCCCTGTGGTTTTTGGTCATTTTTCGCCTTGGTCCCCCTGTGGTTTTTGGTCATTTTTCGCCTGGTCCCCCTGTGGTTTTTGGTCATTTTTCGCCTTGGTCCCCCTGTGGTTTTTGGTCATTTTTCGCCTTGGTCCCCCTATGGTTTTTGGTCATTTTTTGACTTGATTACCTATTTTGAACCTAAAAAGACGGAATTTGAACATAGTTTTGAATACTGGGGCCTACCGCATAACTAAACTCTGGTATGCACGCTTTTTCATGCATCCAGAGTCACTTTCGAGTGATTTGTGTCTAAGGTATGTGGGTGTGCGATTCACTCCAGTTTCAGCCAAAGCCCCTTCGGGGCGCAGGGGCTTGGGGCTTGGAGTGATTTGTGTCTAAGGTGTGTGGGTGTGCGCATCTCAACCCCAAGCCCCCTTCATGCATCCAGAGTCACTTTCGAGTGATTTGTGTCTAAGGTATGTGGGTGTGCGCATCTCAACCCCAAGCCCCTTCATGCATCCAGAGTCACTTTCGAGTGATTTGTGTCTAAGGTATGTGGGTGTGCGCATCTCAACCCCAAGCCCCCTTCATGCATCCAGAGTCACTTTCGAGTGATTTGTGTCTAAGGTGTGTGGGTGTGCGCATCTCAACCCCAAGCCCTTCATGCATCCAGAGTCACTTTCGAGTGATTTGTGTCTAAGGTATGTGGGTGTGCGCATCTCAACCCCAAGCCCCTTCATGCATCCAGAGTCACTTTCGAGTGATTTGTGTCTAAGGTATGTGGGTGTGCGCATCTCAACCCCAAGCCCCTTCATGCATCCAGAGTCACTTTGAGTGATTTGTGTCTAAGGTATGTGGGTGTGTGCATCTCAACCCCAAGCCCCTTCATGCATCCAGAGTCACTTTCGAGTGATTTGTGTCTAAGGTGTGGGTGTGCGCATCTCAACCCCAAGCCCTTCATGCATCCAGAGTCACTTTCGAGTGGTTTGTGTCTAAGGTGTGGGTGTGCGCATCTCAACCCCAAGCCCCTTCATGCATCCAGAGTCACTTTGATTTGTGTCTAAGGTATGTGGTGTGCGCATCTCAACTCCAAGCCCCCAAGCCCCCTGCGCCCCGAAGGGGGATTAATGGGTTAGAGATGCGCGCACTC
Source organism: Ditylenchus weischeri (assembly GCA_029231635.1). NCBI lineage: Eukaryota > Metazoa > Nematoda > Chromadorea > Rhabditida > Anguinidae > Ditylenchus > Ditylenchus weischeri. The sequence continues at coordinate 21,151 of JAMRYI010000839.1, read as the reverse complement.
ACTCACCTTAGACATGATTCCGAACAAGACTCTTGATCAAAAATGCATATAGAGGCTCTTACTGCCCAGTCTCAGTCACCAAAACGGTGTAAAATACCGAAAATGACCAAAAACCACAGGGGGACCAAGGCGAAAAATAACTTTTTTTGGCCGTTTCTATCATTTTCACGGCCTAAAAAATAGTTCGACCTTGAAAAAACGCACTATTTGGCTCTGGCCAAATAGTGTACTCCTCCCTAAGTGTGTTTTTTGGTGCTATATAAACGTGCTTTTATTCACTAGAAAAGCGAAAAAGTTTTGATTTAAATTGCTTAATGACTGATATTTTTTTTTATCAAAATCTCTCTTTTTACCAGGATGTGCTAAGTTTAGAGAATGCCTGGTCAGATACCTGGATCCAAATAATGTCTGAACGTGGATAAAGTATTTAAAAGACTTTTTAAAGTTGACTGTCAATTGTCTCAATTAGCCGCCTATTTTTGATATTTGACAATCAAATTTACAATCGACAGTCAGCTTTCACGGCTGTTTTTTTATGAATTTTTTCCTTTTTGCTTTGCCAAAATTTTGGTGAGTTTACCGTATTTCCTCTAATAGAAGCCCCCCTCTAATACAAGCCCATTCTGACATGTTCTGACAGGGGGGAGGGGTCGGGGGGTCCCAAAAACGGCCTGTCAGTCTGACACAATTTATGGACGTTCCCTAAGCAGCTTGAGCTGAGATGGAGGTTCTTAAAGTTGAGGGGGGTGAGTTATTAGAGGAATAATATTAGAGGAAATACGGTGTGTTTTTATTCCGACAACACTTACTTGAGTAAATTTGAAAAAAGACAATAATAATTCCAATTAAATTTCCACAGTGATCATTGCCAATTTTGTTAAATTTTTGATATTGGTTGTTGCAGCCCGGTCCACCGATCCTTTTCTCGAGCCTTCTGAGAGCCAAGTCTTCTTTGAGAAACTATTGTGCAAGATTAACCAACAATATGACGCTCCACAAACAGCTTTTCAGCTGCTCGCCCACAAACTGTTGAGTCCTGACCAGGTAGAGACGCTGCAAACACTCCAGGTATATACCTTCATTTTTTTTCTAATCTTTGTTGAATAGGCCAAGGAGAATCAATTTTTTATTTATTTGCACTAGTGTGTATCCCATTTTCAGCAAGCTTTTTTTCAAAACCACGAAAATGACCCGTTCACGGCTTTTCAAAACCTACCCTCCCCTATTTGCACCCCCTTCCCTCGAAAATTTTGTACTTTTAAATAAAAGTACCCATTTTCAGCTGAAAATTTTTATTCTGAGGCATTCCAGTAGGCGAAATTCTCAGCAACAATTATAAAGCAGAATTTGAAAAATACTTAGTCGCTGAAGTTGGAGTAAAGTTAAATGGTCATTTTGAAAATATTGACACTCAACTTTAGGTCATATCTCAGCGACTAAGTATTTTTTCAAATTCTGCTTTATAATTCGGATTGCTGAGGAATTTTCGCTTACTGGAGTGCCTCAGAATAAAAATTTTCAGCTGAAAATGGGTACTTTTATTTAAATGTACAAAAAAAATTCGCATTTTAGTAAAAATCAAGGAAAAACGAATGCTTCCTATCGGAATCGAACCGAAAACCGACTCTCACAGTCGGCCGCCTCTTAACCACTGAGCCATCGATGTTACTAAGAGTTGGCAGTGATTATGGTTACTTATCACAAGAGGGTGGTCAACAAGTTTGCATTTCAAAATAATTCTTTTTCGAATCAACCTGGTACCCGCCTTTCAAAATATTCCCATCGGCGGCGAGCATACCCCTTTAAGTATTGGGTGCTGTTTGTCCCTGATTTTTGTGATTTTTAGGCTTAGGGCATGGTAGACCAGATGTTAGACGGACTCAAACATGTTCCTCGGTTTAAGAGAAATATGTTGGAGACCGTCCTAGTATACGCTGGCCTACCCTTGCCTAAGCCTAAAAAATCACAAAAAGTCAACAGAGGGGACCAAGGCGAAAAAGTGTCTTACTATCGTATAGGACCAAAATTATGGCTAATACCAGTGTTTCGATGAGCTCACTCCGAGTCAGAATCTCACTGAGAATTTTCATTGAGAATTTCACTCACTCTCACTCACTGTGGTTTTTCTCAGTTCTCAGTACTGTATGCGTTTCTAATGTCTTTTCATTACCTACATGGGCTACATGAAAATACAAAACCAATTAAAACAAGACTTCAAAGAAAAAAATCAATAAAAAATTTTTAGTCAAAATCGGTACATTTTATGCTGTATTATAGTTAACTGTACTGCTTTTCTGTCTTAGTTCTTTTCTGTTTTTTCCCAGGTTGCTCTATTCACTTTTAGAGGGCAACATTTTCCCTTGGTCCCCCCTGTTGGTTTTTTCTTAAAAATTGCCTTGGTCCCCTTTTTGGCTTGTTTTGGCTTGATTTTGGCTTGAGTTCAGAATCCCCCCACGGGGACTGATCGGAAAGAAAAATAGTATGGCAAAAAATTACTGGCCCCCTATTATTCCCTTCCCCTCCCAATACAGCCCTTGATCCCTTTAAATTCAAAAGGCGCCAATTCAAATTACGAAGTTTTGACCAAAAAAAACCATGATACCCCATGTGGTTCGAAAACAGTTTTTTTTCTCAGAATTAAAAAAAACGCGCGGCTTTCTCATGAAATCGGGGTCGAGAAACACGAATGTGAGGTTATCTCTTCTATCCGATCAGTCCCCGTGGGGGGATTCGTCACTTCAACCGTTATTTTAATATTGTGATTATGGTGATTATGGTTAACATGACCACCTTCAAAACAACAGGGGACCAAGGCAATTTTCAAGAAAAAACAACAGGGGGACTAAGGCAAAATGTTGCCCCCGAAAAGTGAATAGGGCCTTAATCCTCGACCACTAGGTGCTCGACCAACTAGTAAGACAAGCAGGCAGTCGAGTAGCCGTGGAAGTGGGCAAGTTCAAATTCCTCAACAACTTTATCCGCCTTCTCTCTCCCAAATACCAGGGTCTGAGCACCTGTGAGGCTGTTAGACGCAAGGCTATTGAACTGCTCTACCTGTGGAAGGAGTCCCTAAGACATCTGGAAAAAATTGGCCAAGTCTACGAACTGCTTAAAAAGCAGAACATAATCGACCAGGATCCCCAACCCCACCACCTAATACCCACCATTCAATGTGTCCAGCCGAAAACTCCACCTAAGCTAGCCACTTTTGAGGATGAGCAAAAGGCCGAGTTGCTGGCCGAATTGCTGAAGAGCAGCAGGCCAGAAGACCTGCAGGCAGCCAATCGCATGATCAAAAGCATGGTCAGGGCCGAGGACCAGAAGGTGGAGAGGTATCACAAGAGAAAGGAGCTGCTCGAGTCAGTGGCTGGTCAGGCTGAAACTCTGTGGAGTATGCTGGAAAATGGGGCACATGACGATATGAATGGTGGTAGTGTTGAGTGGTGGAATGCCGCTGGAAATGGGCAGAAAGAAGTCAGCATGCACAAATATGTCAAAATGAAGGTAAGTGTTGGTTTGATTAGCCGAAAAAATCTTTTAAAAAGTCTGAATTTAGTAGTAGAATACAACGCGAGTCCGATCCCTAGTCAGACCGCACAATTTTTTTGGTGCGCAGGGAGTTTTCTAGGATTGCCTGATGGCCAATTGGCCGGCAACCGGATAATTCCGGATAAAAGTTGTAAATGTTGCGCGGAGGATAGTTTTTGTTAGCCCACTTTTTGACGACGCATCGAGCTGATTTTTTCAGCACCACTTCCTCTCGGCAATGTTTACTGGCCCTGAAAAAAAATCAGCTCGGTGCGTCGTCCGAAAGTGGGCTAACAAAACTACCCTCTGCGCGACATTCACGGTAAAACGACACTTAGCTATGAGGACAGTTAACTATGGACAGTTGGCTATGATTATTTTGGAAAATTTTCATACTTTTTCAAACAAAAGTTTTTATTTTAGCAAAAAAGTTTTTCTGACGTCACCTAGTAGCCAAATTTTTCACAGGAATCCAAATCAAAAAGCAGAATATGAAAAAAAAAGACTTGTGTGCTGAGATATGACCTAAAGTTGGTGTCTCAATATGCCACCCTTTTACTTTAAGTCACATCTCAGCACACAAGTATTTTTTTCAAATTCTGCTTTTTGATTTGGATTCCTGACAAAAATTTGGCTACCAGGTGACGTCAGAAAATCTTTTTTTTTTCTAAAATAAGAACTTTTGTTTAAAAAAGTATGAAAATTTTCAAAAAAAATCATAGCCAACTGTCTATAGCTAACTGTCCTCATAGCTAAGTGTCCTAGTCCCGACCTTCACGACTTATTTCCGGAAATGTCTGGCTGCCCAATTGACCAGAGCAATAAGCCGCCAATTGGTCGACTTGCAAAATTGACCAATTGAATATCCAAAAAATTTTTAATTATTTTTTTCCGATTTTTTTTCTTAATTTTTGCAAATGTGTTTAACACGAGAAAGGCAGTGTGTACCAAACTATGCGTTTTGTGCAGAATTCTACGCTGAACACGATAGCTGAAAAAAAATTCGCGAGCAGGATGAAGTCGTATAATGAACTTGTTCAACTCTCTTCATCTTTTGGCAAATCATGCTCACCTGTTCAAAATTTGTCCCGCCAATTCAAAATTTTTTCCTAATCATTGGACTTCTGCACGAATTTTTCAACTTGGTTTCTAACAAAACAAGGCCTAAAATTTAATTTTATGTGTAGTTTTGCTAGAAACCAAATTGAAAAATCCGTACAGAAGTTCAATAATTAGGAAAAAATTTTGAATTGGCGGGGACAAATTTTAACAGGTGAGCATGCCCCTTTAATTCTAACACCGGATTCATGCTCAGCATAGTCGATTTCTTTTTGAAACTGCTTTTAAAATATTAAAGACACTGTCAAATATCAAATTCCGCTCAAGACAATAAACATTCAAATTGTTGGCACACTTAGGCCGTACACAATGGTGGACTGTAAATTCAACAATCCTCACTCGGAAATAGCCATAATTTTTTTTAACTTGTCAAAAAAAAATTATTTTGGTGCCATCTTGTAGCTGAGATTCAGGGTTACCGATTAGGCTATTGTTCGAGTTGGTATTGATTAAAAAATGCGGAAAAAGAATTAAAAATCCTTACTCACTATCCTCACTCCGAGCGAGTGCGGATTGTGACTGAGGATTGTTGAAGTTTTTCAGCATTTTTCAATTCATAACAACTTGATCAATAGCCTATCTGGTAGTCCTGAATCTCAGCTACAAGATGGCACCAAAAGAATTGGAAGAATAAAAAGAAGTTACGGCCATTTCCGAGTGGGGATCGTTGAATTTACAGTCCACCATTGTGAACAAGACCTTAGACCCTACCCCACCCAGCCAAAATTTGCCTTGGTCCCCCCTGTTGATTTTCTGATTAAAATTGACTGGGTGTGGTATGTTTAAATTTAGCCAAATTGTGAAAGCCTCTGGAAATAAGGCTAAAAAAATTGTCTTGAACGGAATTTGAAATTTGACACTGACTTTGAAATTTTAAAAGCAGTTTTGAAAGTAAATCGACTACGTTGAGCACGAATCCGGTGTCAGAATCGAGGATTTGCAAAAGTGTGAAGAGAGTTGAAGAAGTTTGTTATACAGCTCCAGAAGCTGCGTTACCCGTTAAAATCCCTGCTGTTTCCGGAATTTTTTCAGCCAACATGTTCAGCGTGAAGTTTTACACCAAACGCATAGCTTGGTACACGGCATTTCCCGTGTTTAAACTATGTTATTTTTAATTTAATTTGGACGCTTTAAACACATTATTGCTCTTGTGGATTACGGATCTAAACTCAACTAAGACAAAATGATTTGAAACGATCGAAAGAATTACCTGGCGAATTCTCTTTTGTGACATATGGTAAAATGACTATATCATATGCCTTTTCCCAAATGCCTTCCAAGCTTCTTGTACGCCGGCCATTCGTCAGATAATATTGTTGTGCCAGGCTTGATTCGCTTCTTGATTATTCTCAGCAGAGTTGATTTTTTTCTACCGGAGACACGGAATGCAAATGCTTTTCCTTCTGGACCTCTTTCAATTCCACCAAAAATCCATTGCTCGTAGCTACGCCTTTTCCTTCCACGGTTGTATTTTCGCTTAGCAAAGCATGTTTCATCAATCTCGATAATAGCAGAAAATCCCCCAATTGATGCAGCGTTGAAACAATAACTGAAAATGAAATCGGATTTAAAAAAAACACAAAGATAATATTATATCTGTGCATATTGAGCCATTCTACAACGCTTGGTCCTGCAAGATTCAATTCACGGCAGATATGCTTGTTGTTGGAATCCACAGACCACATATACGAAAGAAGCAATAGATTTGAAGAGACAGATTGGAGCGCTGATAGAAAGAACCGGATCTGAATGATTTAGATGAACAAACAACCCCTTTCGATTTGCAAATCCACTGAATAAATAACTGCACATTTTTAGCTGAAAAGATTTCAAAATAAGACCTGGATACCATCTTGCATTTCTGATCGTTTGACTATACGCATTTGATCATCACAATGTGCGCACATAATCTTATTCTTGATAAGGTTAAGACCAACCATTGCTGAAAGTACTTTACTGTTTGTCATAGCGAAAAGAGAACGCATTGAAATTGTCTTAAAATCGAGTACTTGCTTCACAAACAACTTTTCAATCACGGATAGCTGAGCTTTCACGTCTTCAGCCTGAAAATATTAGGAAATTGTTGAGAACTGAAAACAGACTAATTATGAAAATAAAAAAAAATTCTAAGAGATAACACGAAAAAGGTATGCCCAGGACAAAAAATGATTTTTTTTAAATACTGAAAAAAACAACAGGAGGGGCCAAGCTGTTTTACATGAAAAATCAATATGGGAGACCAAGCTATTTTCGGCACCGGATTCTTAAATAGAACCAAAGCAGTGTAGGCAATGAAAGCCTCTGGAAATAAGGCTAAAAACAGCGGGATGGTTGCCTGAAAAATTCAATCATTGATGAAAACCCATAAATACATGTATTAGGGTAAATTAATTTCTAATTACATAATGGTAAAATAAAATTTTTACGTGAAAATAAACTGTATTGTTGACTGAGAGTTGACTGTATTGGGATAGTTGACTGTATTGTTGACTGAGAGTTGACTGTATTGTTGGCTGAGAGTTGACTGTATTGTTGACTGAGAGTTGACTGTATTGTTGACTGAGAGTTGACTGTATTGGGATAGTTGACTGTATTGTTGACTGAGAGTTGACTGTATTGTTGACTGAGAGTTGACTGTATTGTTGACTGAGAGTTGACTGTATTGGGATAGTTGACTGTATTGTTGACTGAGAGTTGACTGTATTGTTGACTGAGAGTTGACTGTATTGTTGACTGAGAGTTGACTGTATTGTTGACTGAGAGTTGACTGTATTGTTGACTGAGAGTTGACTGTATTGTTGACTGAGAGTTGACTGTATTGGGATAGTTGACTGTAGCACAGTTTTGCAAAAGTAGTAAGTCAATATTCGCGAATATTCGCGCGAATATCCCAACTCTAGTCGAATCACTTAAACTAGCTTATATTTGAAAAAAAAACATTCATAATTTTCAGGAAATGTTTGAGTCCCTGCAAGCCTTTCGTCCCACCCTATTCCGATATGCCAGTGAAGCTGCAGAGAACAGCAATGAAGGCAATACTGAGGAGCATGCCCAGTGGATACTGGCTGATATTCTGGCCCTCAACGACCAGATCAATGCATGTCTGCAGGCATTCCAGCACATAAATGCCCCTCCCTCACCATCCTGTACATCCAAAGACTTAATCAGCATCTGGGAAAGTTGCAATAATGCTGAGGATGTCAAAATACTCTCTGCCGCCGATTCACCCGCAATAGTCAGGAGGGCAATAGTTAGCAAAATGGAAGTCTCTAATACCCTTGAAAAGGAAGATGGTTTGGTGGACAATTCTCCGCAAATGAGCAATATCATTGAGGAGCTAAAGGATCTGGACCTGATACAGGCTAAACCACCAGATTCAAAACCATTGGTAGGAATTTGCAAAAATTTGATTTGCTGTCAATATAGTTTTTCTAATGGTTGTAATTCTTTTCGACCCCGAAATGGTACCTATCTTTTCTTTCATAAATTAAAAAGCCCTTTGTTATTGATGATTCACTAGTCTATTTTTAATTTTTTTAACCTCTCTTGTAGCTCAGGATCTCAGCTTTCTAACAAGCTATTGACCGACTTAGTGAGGTTTCAAAAAGATAAAGCAAACAGTCTTTGAAGCAAGAGTATTTTATCCAGAGAAAGGATGATAGGATGGTCAAAGGTAAGACAATAGTTGAGCTAAGAGGAACAATCAGATGAGGACATACACTGGAGATCTAGCGCGACTCGGACTGCTTCTCCTCCTGGTCAGCCATCTTGCGGTACTTGCTTTATTCTTCGAGAGCCCTCCACTGCCGAGCCACGACCGTCATCATCTTGTCCTTCTTGCCTTCCTCTTTCAAGGTGAAAGCAATAGCGGGCGACACTTCGGCGACGAAGATATTGTAAGCACTCCGGTGATGCTTCGAACCGACTAAAAAGCAAACGCCTCAAGTTAGCAACAACAAATGGAAGTGACCAAACCTTCTTAGCATCAGTTTTCGCAGCAGGAGCCTTGAGGACAGTCTTTGTAGCAGCAGCATCTCAAGCATCAACGGGAGAAGGTTTCTTGGTAACAGGACGACGCATTTGCCGAAAGAACAGACGATTGGAAGCTTTGGAGAATTTTTAGAGCTGAAAAAACACAATATAGTTTTCACATCACCGAAGAGATCAATATTTTGTGGACGAATTGACCAGACCGGTTAACTCAAATTTAAAAATGACCAAATTTTCTGACTTTCGTGGTACTTCTCGAACGAACAATACCCCTCGGAAAGTTGGAAATTGAGTGTTTGAGCTCAAACAAAAGCCTACATTTTTGCCGAAAGAACAGACGACAATGTGCTGAGTAGCTTCAAATTTGACCTCTTTTTGTTGGTAATTCGCCGAGCTGTGGCCTTCCGAAGTTTGGTACTAAGAAATACCAGTACATTTCTTAGAACAATTTATACTTAATGAAAATTTAATGACACACAGTCACAGACGCAGAATGAGTTTTTCTTTCAAATGAGTGTAAAAATTTTGCAATTTGTTAAAAATTTCGGCGAATAAATGTGTTTTTTTCACAAACTCAGCATTATTCGAACACCAATTTTTGGCGAAAAAACCGCCATAATACTCGGAAATCGGCCTACATCCCCCGAAATTGTAGTGCATCAAAAATAGAATTTACTTCGACATCTTTTTAGCCAGAAAATTCCGAAAAAAGTTGAGGAAAGCAAGAAGATAAAGGCTTTTAAAGTTTGCTACAGTCTAGTCTCGTTTATCCGACACCCCCTCAAGGCCGACACTTTTTTTAGCTCTATTTTTGAAGTCTTTGTGATTTGTGATTTGCCAGTCTAGTCCCAAATATCGCAAGGATTTCGGCAGTCGGGGACGGCAGTTGGGATGGCCACCAGTTGGAATGGCCGCCAGTCGGGGCAGGCAGTTGGGAGTTTACCCCATTTCGGGGTCGAAAAGAATTACAATTTTTTCTAGTAGCAAAAAATTATCACTACCACTTTACTAAATCGTGTCTTAGGTTAAATTCCAAAAATGAGAACAAATTTTTTCAGACAATCCATTACAAATCGCTCAAAAATGGAGATTTTCTATTGGATGATGTTTCGATCAGGGCTGATCAACTGGAAATCGGTAATTATTCCATTTTTCACTTATAGCACAGGAACTCGGGTTTGAGTTTAAATAGGGTAAGGTTAAGGTAGAAATGGGGTGATTTTAAAGTTTAAATAGTTTTTAAAGTCAATTTAAAGTTTAACATGACCTTATTTAAACGGTGCGTAGTCGTTTGCTCCTTTTTGTCTCATTTTTAAATTCGCGCCTTTTTGGGTTTTTTCATTTGCATTCTTTATTTATTCGAACCTTGAAAAAATATTTATTCGAACCTCTATTTTTATTCGTTCCCCTGTGTCGTTGTTGTTTTCTATCTTGACTCTCATATTTTATGGTTCAGATGGCAGCTTTTGCATGGACTAATCAGGATGTGGTCGAGAAACTGCAGGCTCTGAAGAACAAGGAGGTCAAACTGTCAGATGAGAGCGACTTTTTGCAAGCATCATACAAGCGGAAGATACCAAGGGCGACAATCTACAAGCACATGCCAGCTGCCGTCTCAAATGATCCATTTCTCAAGCAAGAGGATGTTGTGCAAGTTTCTCTTATCCCTTATTGTGCTTGGTATGCATTCTATGTTATTGCTGTGGTTTTAGCACGCTTCAGACAAAACTTGGAAACGACATGAAGGCAGTCAAAGACGGTGAGCTCTACAGACTCTAAATGAAGAAAGACGGCGCAATTTTCTATTGCATCGACTGCTTCCAGTAAGTTTAATATCATTGTTATTAAAACCTTTTTTTATGTTTATGGTTTTAGCCAAGATGAGAGACCGAGTCTTTGGGATTTGAAAAATAATTGAAACTTTAAAAAAGAATGGAAATGAAAAAAAACCCAAAAAGGCGCAAATTTAAAAATGATACAAAAGAGCAAACGTCTCATGTGGCCCCCCTATGCCTATTCAAACTTTAACCTAACTTGAAAAAGTGAATAATGGGTAAAGTAAGGTTTATTCAAAGTTTATTTAAAGTGGCATGCTCGCTGCCGATGGGAATATTTTGAAAGACGGGTACCAGATCAATTCAAAAAAGAATTATTTTGGAATGCAAATTTGTTGAGTACCCCTTTGTGATAAGTATTGAAAACCGTTCTCGTCATTCAATAGCATCGGTGGCTCAGTGGGAAAGCGGCTTCGTACCGTGAAAGTGTGTAGTTAGTTCTAGGGATGGAGGACAGATCGTCCCGTCCCGGATGCTTTTTAGGGCTTATTTGCCGTCCCGGGTTATTTTTGAATTCCCGGATTTTTGTCCTGTCCCGACTTTTGAAAATCTGCCCCGTCTTCAGAATTCGAAAATCCAACTAAATGAAAAATTCTTAGCGTAGTTTTTATTGTCATTTGAAACTCCCGCCAAATTTTGAGAAAAAGATTAGGTTGTCAAATGAGAATATACTCCAACAACAGTAGTTCAATGAGTAAGGGTCTCCAAAATGAGCGGCACGAGGGCGGAGATTATGGCCTACGCAAAGATGAAAAGGATTTACTCGTCATCCACTCCACTGAAATTCTAAATAAATATTTTCTGTGTGTACTTCTTAAATAAAGTCATTGTACGTTTAGGAAAACGAGAGTAACTTCCCCATATTGGCCAAGTTTGCAAAAAAAAGTACGTGTCTGCATCAGTAACGAGCGTAGCAAGTGAGTCGATCTTCTCTCTGGCGCGCAACGTCTACGACTACAAGAGGACAAATTTGGACACGAAGAAGGCGGAGATGTTGTTGTACAAAGTGTTGCTTTAATTTTATTTGTCTTGGTGTTTCATGAAATAAAACAGGCTTGCCAAATTCTTGTTGTCAAATTTCCTGTTTTTGTCACTACCGGAAAAATCATTGTCCCGTCCCGGGATTTCGCTTGGTCCCAGAGTCCCGTCCCAGCGAAAATGTTTTGGCTATCCCGTCCCGGTGTCCCGTCCAGGATTTTTTTTTCAAAATTTTTGTCCCGTCCCGGAATAGGCCATCCTATTTGGTTCGATTGCGGTTCGATTGCGACTGTAAGTAAAGTTTTTAACCAAATTGCATCGAATAAATTCTCGTTTGAATTGACCTGGTACCCGTCGGCCGCGAGCGTGCCCCTTTAAATTGTATAAAATCTAACAAGGAAACCGATAGAACTGTACAATTCGATTAAAAAATTCTGACAATGCCATCTTGTAGAGCATGGTTAATTCACTATATAGAATTTTAATATTTTTGGCAGGAATGACTGTTATGTAGGTGGGCCAAAATCGGGTTTTATCGACTTCTAGCGCTGCTTTAGACGGTAAAAATGATAGAAAACGTGTTTTTAAGATGGGGAAAGACATTTTTGGCACTTTTCCGAAAATCGAAAAAAATCGACCGCCCATGTCAGCAATACTGTTTATAAATCATTTTTCTCTAGTTTTAGTCGTCTAAAACGCTTTTCCAGCAAAAACATTTATTCACGGTTTATTCGTGTATTCATGGTTAACCTGAAAACAACAAACGTCATCTCACATAACAACCCACATGCTGGCTTATATAAAAAGTCATGAGCACATTAAACTATTGTATGCGGCAGAGCCAGCATGTGGGTTTATGCTCCTAACGATCAATATTTAGTCGAAATTTTTTCGTTTGAGAAATGTCTTTCCCAATCTTAAAAACACGTTTTCTATCGTTTTAGCGTATAAAACAGCGCTAGAAGTCGATAAAACCCGATTTCGGCCCACCTACATAAAAGTCATTTTAGCCATATTTTTTGCTAACAGACAGAAAAAATCAAATCTGGAGACTCGAGAAACATTGAGCCACAAACTGCCTTGGTCCCCCATGTGCATTTTTAAAAACGTATTTGTTTAGAATCTACCCTTGATATGGTGACACCCCCAAACGTTCGATCCTTAGTAGGGTTTGACACTATTTCAACCCCATATGTGAAAAAAAAGTGGGCCAGTGGACCGAGCTCGGGAACGAGCCTTTGGGGCGTCACTATGTAAAGGCTTGTCACCAGAAAATATGTTTTTGAAAATCCACAGCGGGGACCAGGCAATTTTGGTCTGTTTTGACATGTTTCTCGAGTCTCCAGATTTGATTTTTTCTGTCTGTTAGCCAAAAATATTAAAATTTTATGTAGTAAATCGACCATGCTCTACGAGGTTCATGTTAAGGTATGACTTCGTCGTTTACATAGTGACCGCGCCGTCCTCCGGGCCGTCCCGTCTCCGTCCGGACGGTGCCGAAAAATGAGACGGTCGGACGGCCGGTCGTAAAAAGTCAGGACGGGACGGTGGACGGCCGGTGAAAAAAGATAAAGACGGCCGGCAGATCAGACGGCGGGAAAAAATTTTTTGACGGCAAAGTGATAAGTAGTATATCGCAATAAAAAAATTTAAAACATCCATCTTTTAAGGCAAAGGTTTATCTGTAAAACTGGCAGAAATAAGAAAAAAAATTGACTTTGGACGGCTGGTAGACGGCCGGGGCTAAATTTCAGAGGACGGCGAAATATTGGACGGCCGGCAAAATTTTTTTTTGAAGGACGGCCGGTTGGACTGCCGGCGAAAAACGTCAAGACGGCGGACGGGACGCCGTCCAATTTTCGCTTATCGCGGTCACTATGGCCGTTTTTAAATTTAAAATTTACTCGAATCAAACTTTAACATGACCCAATTCAAACCCGAGTTCCTGTGAGTCTAGTCACTTCCTCAACTTAAAGTCCGACTACTTTCTTACCTCAATTTTCGGAGTCTTTTGGCAAGGATTACGATTTCACCAGTCTTTTCTGAACATGACCACAGTTTTGCCAATAAGAACAGCGGTTCCAGATGTAAAGGGGTTTTATTAGCAAAGATGTAGTTATGACCACTTGCAGTACCAAAATCCTCGCGACTTTCCGGACATGACTGACGAAATAGATCTGGCAAAAGATCAAAAAATCGGGGTAAAAAGTATTGCATCCAGCTGCAGTCAGACTTGAAGCGGTGGTCCTGATTCAGGACTTGACTATAATCTCTTGCCCAAATTTATTTTTGCAGTCACATCCGCTCAACCAATAGTATTTGTGCACCAGAACCAGCTGCAAGCAATACTTTATCAGAGCAAAGAAAAAGAAAACCATTCGCCACTCCTCAAAAATGCAATATTCTACATTGTGATCCTGAACTCAACAAATCCACTGCCCATAACCAATGTCTATTTGCAAATGAGTTCCGAAAATTCGGTAATTTTGATCTTTTACATCCAAATTACGTGAATTATCCATATATTTAAGCTAATTAATAGCAGACTACTTGAAGCTAGTAACACCCACCTCAAGGCTTTTCATCCAGCATCTCCAGTTGAGAATATCAGTCAGGTGTTTATACTCCTGCCACTCACTGATACTATCAAAAAGGTAGGTGTTTCGCCAGATTGGCAGTGTGGCCTGAGCTTTGGACTGAAAAAGCTCAGATTGTGTGACTTTATATGTGAGTGGTAGGGTTTATAGCCGTATTCAACTAGACCATAAATAATAGGTAGTGAGCTACAATCCTAGAATTACCGGGTGGGGCAAAAGTTCGTCCGGAACTTAGAAATCAATTTTTACACAAATTTTTAAGCTTTAATAATTTTTGTTTATATATCATTTTAAAGCCCTATTCTTCCTCTTTCTAATGGTATATCAAACGTTTATTTCATTCAATAAAATGACCACCATTTGCATCAATACATAACTTGCGTCTTTTAGGGAAATTGTCCATGGCATCTTGAATCATCTTCTGCGGAATTGCATCCCATTCTTTCACAAGGGAAGCCTTCAGTGCAGCAATTGTCTTGTGAGGCTTGCAGCAGGCCTTTGACTGAAGATACGGCCATACGAAAAAATCCATCACATTCAGGTCCGGCGAGTTGGGTGGCCAGTCTCCAATTGGGTTTTAAGTTAAGGTATTATACTTAATTTCCCTAAAAGACTCAAGTTATGTATTGATGCAAATGGTGGTCATTTTATTGAATGAAATAAACGTTTGATATACCATTAGAAAGAGGAAGAATAGGGCTTTAAAATGATATATATACAAAAATTATTAAAGCTTAAAAATTTGTGTAAAAATTGATTTCTATTTTCCGGACGAACTTTTGCCCCACCCGGTAGAGTACAGTCGAGTCTCTCATTAACCTACTCCCCATTAACATACGGCTAGGCCCGGTCCCATTCTAACAATTGGCTTTCCCATTAACATACAGTCAATGCTTTTTTGAAAAAATTTTTTGAATTACCACCTTTTTTTTACAAAATTTTGGCGGCTATTTTTTCTTCTTGGACACTCTAATCAAGAAGCGCTGCGTCATCACTCTGGTGGAAAGGAAGAAGATCATCGAGGCTTCAGAAAAGGGTAAGAGCATGGCAGCAGTTGCAAAGAATTCAATCTTCAGAAAGGGACAGTGCAATCGATTCTCAAAAACCAGGCCTCCTATGTGAAAGAATCTCGGCCATCGACGACGAGCGCCAATACAAGAATACATCAATCTAATACGAATACATCAATATTTTGCGGACACGGACGTTTCGTCATAAGGGACGTTTCGTCGTAAAATAAATTTATTTTGAATCCCCACTTCATTTTTGACACTCCATTGCTCATTTTCAGTTTTTTTCATTAAATACATTTATTGTTGTTTTTCATGTTGATTGTTTTGCTTGTTCTTGTTTCGATTTCTGCTTTTTTTAACAAAGCGTCGCAATTGAGCAGCAGGCTGAAGAGCGAGGCAATCAGATGGCCAAGCAGCAGGCTGAAGCTCAGGTTGATCAAGAGGTATTCATCGTTTTAATCAACCTTTTTTGCATTGAATGATTATTCTCAGGGAGCGGTGATTTCGAAAAGAGACAAAAGCATTCTCCGTTACGGTAGTTATCAATTCTGGTCATAAGGCAGCTACAAGGAGAAGACTTACTGGAAATGTACCAATGTGAGCAGTGACAATTGCCGCGCTCGTCTCCACACAAACATTGCATAAGGTCAGGTGGTCAAGGAGATAGGGAGTTATAGCTGCACAATGTCTTCTACTGCCATTCTTCTTCGTCACATCAGCCAAAAATTCAAGGAAGCAGCAACAAACAATGAGTTAATATTTTGTCACTAGATTCTGTTTTAGTTTTTTTGGTTACAGCATCCATCGTCCATTTTCAAAAGCGTTCTCAATCGGATGCCAGAGGCAGTTCAGGCGAAAATAGACAAATCAGCCGTTAGAAAAGTGGTGCAGAGAAAACGAAAGCGAGTAAACTCTGAGCTGGAGATGCCTAACAAAATCAACTTTGCAATCTCAGAAGCTTATAATAACTACCGATGTGGATTGAATGAAGCAGAGCCATTTCTTCTAGGGGATTCAGTGGATGCTGATGGGAACAGGTCAATATTCATAAGCCGTAATCTAATGAAGCTTATTCATAAGCTATTGGAGCTCTCACTTTGTCCAAAATCGCAGATGTCGCAAACAAGGATGTGGAATCAGCAAAGGTGGCCAGCGACTCCGAAGTTGTGGAAATCGACGATGAAGAGCCCCCAGTCACTGCCTGACAAGCCAGCCGAGCAATGAGAATCTTCCAGCGCTATGCAGATATTGTCACCAATCCTACCGCGCCCAAACTGTTTGATAAGCTGGACGACTTCCTGGCCGAAGAAAGAATGAACAAACTGAAACAGAGAACAATTGCTGAATATTTTGCGACTCACCCTTTATTTTATTGTTGTAGATTTTTGTTTGCTTGAATAAATATTTTATATTGAAATTGAACGGACTCTCCTATCAACATACACTAAGCTAAGTTATGGAACCTGGCTCTCTCATTAACATACACCTCTAATTAACATACTGCTAGGCCCGCTCCTGAATAATTGTCGAATAGCGGCACCTCATGAAACACCCCGAAACGTGGTTTTTTAACGTTTTATCACCTGAAAAGCTCAGAAAACATGGTTTCGAGTGGCGCTAGGCTGTTGTTTGAAAAATATTTTTTTGTTTGGCCGCTTCTTGGCCAAAGACCCAACTTGCTCCTCATTGCAAGGGAGGGGGGAGAGTATATATCCATGAAAGTGTATATTTTATAATAATATTTTATTTTGTAAAATATTTTGAAAAATATATAATTGAAAATTTGGCCATAAGGGTTCTCCTAGGGTTTTGGGCCCAAAGTGGTCAAAAATATTTTTCAAAAAACAGCCTAGCGCCACTCCAAACCATGTTTTCCGAGATTTTCAAGTGATAAAACGTTAAAAAAAACCACGTTTCGGGGTGCTTCATGAAGTGGCGCTATTCGACAATTATACCCCCGCTCCCAAGGTGTATGTTAATGAGAAACTTGACTTTTTACGAACCAAAGCTAACCCTGCAACAATTTAGGCGGAAGTACACTACACTGTCTCATTTAATGTGCTTGGAGGGAATGGTGAAACAAAGTGCGAAGGCCACCTCACTGCTGAATGGAGCTGACACCACAGAGCTGCTTTAAACAATTTGAGATAGAGCATAAAATTGTTGCAAAGAGCTGTTGGTCAACCTAAATTTCATGTTAACCTATCAAAAAACCGAAGACCGCAGAAATGACGGCTTTCAGGATAGAAAGGTTGACTTGACCATAGTGACCGCGATAAGCGAAAATTGGACGGCGTCCCGTCCGCCGTCTTGACGTTTTTCGCCGGCCGTCCGACCGGCCGTCCTTAGATTTTTGCGTTCGGCCGGCCGTCCAACCGGCCGTCCTTCAAAAATTTTCGTTGGCCTTCGGCCGGCCGTCCAATATTTCGCCGTCCTCTGAAATTTAGCCCGGCCGTCTACCGGCCGTCCAAAGTAAATTTTTTCGGCCGTCCACCGGCCGTCCAAAGTCAAATTTTTCGCCCGTCTTCGACCGGCTGTTCTTATTGCAGTGTGCATGTATTCTGGATTAGTTATCAGTGGTTACACATTTATTATTGACGTTTAAAAGTTTTGGAAGTTTTCAAAATTGTTATTGCGATATACTACTTATCACCTTGCAGTCAATTTTTTCCCCACCGTGCGATCTGCCGGCCGTCTTTATTTTTTCACCGGCCGTCCACCGTCCTGTCCTGATTTTCACGACCGGCCGTCCGACCGGCCGTCTTTTCGAAAAAATAATCACCGGCCGTCCGCCGGCCGTCCTTAAAAATTTCGCTGCCTGCGGCCGGCCGTCTAATTTTTATTTTTGACGGCGGCCGTCCGACCGTCTCACTTTTCGGCGCCGTCCGGACGGAGACGGGGACGGGACGGGCCCGGAGGACGGCGCGGTCACTATGGACTTGACCAACAACCCTATGGTTTAAGATAATGTCCAAGAGCATACCAAGAAAAAAGTAAAAAATAATAATAAGTGTCGATATATTTCATTTGGGCAAATCTCATTTGGGCCCCTCCTTTGGGACAAAAAAATTTATTGTCACCGGACTTTTCTTGTCACCGAAAATCTTTTTCGTGTCACCGATCCCTTAAAACCACAGGGGGACCAAGCACTTTTCAATTTTTTTTCGACAATGGTCTAATACTTTTTCAACTGTGTTTCTACCATGCTTCAAACATTTCGAGCTAAAAAAATTTTTTGCAAAAAAATTACCTTGGGGAACAAGGTCGGAGTAGCGTAAAACGCATCAAAGTTGCATGTTTGTATGACAAAAGGTCTAAGCCATATTTTAATTTGGTTTGGCTCAGACACACGGGAATCATACAAAAGAAAGCGCTCTAAATTAAGATCGAAAATGACTGAATGGGCAGGATGAAAAATAAAAAAATACCTCCTGCATTTGTTGTTTTAAAAGACTCGCTGAGAACCATGAGAGGAAGAGGCATGTCCACATTAGCACTACCACAAGGACGTCTAGCGTTTGTCACTCTTCTTTTAATGTTTGAGTCCTGCAAAAAGATTATGATTGAAACGAACATTTAAAATCTCACATTTTGGGTTTTGAGTTATCTCAATCTTCCAAAGCAAAATTTAGCTTAAAATGCTTAAAAACATGGTAGAAACTAGGGTTGCTGAATGGGTAAATACCCGGGTAAATGCCCGGTATTTACCCGGTTAAAATCTAGATTTTACCCGGCACCTATAAAATCGGGTAAAATCATTTTGGTCAAAAAGTTTATGTTTATGCTTGTTTTATTTTATGCGTGAAACTGTTTGTTTTATTTTAATTTTAGAAAATGCCGAAGTCTACAAAACCGCTATCTTGGTGCTGGAATTATTACAATCGTGCGAAAGAGCAAGATGAAAACGGAAAGATGATTGTCATTGGGCGCTGTCAATTCTGCAATGTTCGGTACACAAGCAATGCTGGCAGAATGGAAAAACACTTGGAGGTAATGATTTTTTGTGATTTGATCAATAACTTATAACAATTCTAAATATTTAGAACTGCAACAAGGTAGGTGCTGAAGCAAGAAAACAAATCGATCGTCTTTGCAGAAGCCTGCAGCTCGTCGAAGCAGAAGCGATTCGCCAGAATCGAAGAAGGCCAAGCTTTTGCAAACTGCAGAAATCTCGTCGCAAGGAAGTTCGGTCACGATTAAGCAATATTTGATAAAAAGATTTTACCGCCTTCGGTAAATACTGGTAAATACCCGAGTAAATACCCGAGATTTTACCCGAAAAGATTTTACCCGGCTAATTCAGCAACCCTAGTAGAAACACCGTTAAAAAGGTATTAGACGATTATCGAAAAAAAATTTGAAAAGTGCTTGGTCCTCCCTGTGGTTTCAAGGAATCGGTGACAATAGAAAGATTTTCAGTGACAAGAAAGAGTCTTTCGGTGATAAGTTTTTTCGGTGACAATAAAAAGATTTTCCCCTCATTTGGGCACCAAATTCAAATATGATCAATTTTTGGCGGTAGGCCGAAAAGCCACTTTTTGGGCTTTTATCCGCGGCAAAAGCCACTTTTTAATTTTGTAGTTTTTTTATATTTTGAAGTAGCATGAGACTGTAATACAGTCAACCCTCTCTAAACGGGCACCTCTATAAACGGGCACCTCTCTAAACGGGCACCCAAGGCTCGGTCCCGAACGTACTATAAGTAAATTATCGAGAAATGACCCTCTATAAACGGGCAGCTCCATAAACGGGCACCCTCTCTAAACGGGCACTTAATTCTCGGTCCCAAACAATAAAACTCCTCTGTAAACGGGCTCTGGCAGGAATTCTTTATCGCCTAACCCAAAGTCACGTTTTTATGGTTTCTATAGCTGTAGGTTTCTACATCCTTGGTCATCTTATTGTTTCCAACATCCTTGGTCATCTTTTTGTTTAATAAAATTTTCGTTTGTTTTATAGTGTCTCTTAACCAAACCTCTATAAATGGGCTCCTCAAAGACCCACAATTAGTCAATTTTCATAAACGGGCACCTCTATAAACGGGCACCTCTATAAACGGGCACCCTCTATAAACGGGCACCTAAGGCTCGGTCCCTAGGGGTGCCCGTTTAGAGAGGGTTGACTGTACACAATTTTGGGGGCTAGGACACTTAGCTATGAGGACAGTTAGCTATGGACAGTTGGCTATTATTTTTTTTGAAAATTTTCATACTTTTTTAAACAAAAGTTCTTATTTTAGAAAGAAAAAGATTTTCTGACGTCACCTAGTAGCCAAATTTTTGTCAGGAATCCAAATCAAAAAGCAGAATTTTAAAAAAATACTTGTGTGCTGAGATATGACTTGAAGTAAAAGGGTGGCATATTGACACACCAACTTTAGGTCATATCTCAGCACACAAGTCTTTTTTTTTAAAGGCTTATCAAAGGCTTTCTTAGGCTTAGGCTTAGTATATATATGGTAGCTATATATATATATGGTAGCCTTTGTGCAATGTTGGAAAAGAAATTTTTGCAAAAACCCGGGGACTAAGACATACGATCTTTTCCTTCCTGGTGAACTTTATGTTTCACATATATGTGTGTGAGTGTGTCCTAGTGGCAGCGCTCCTAGTTTTGCCCAAATTCGAAAAGTTCGAATCCTGCAAGAAATGTACACATTATCTATGGTCCCCAGGACCATAAACACAAAGACACTCACACACACAACCCATGTCAGATTCTTAGGCACCACGCACGTTGTTAACAATTATAAGATAGTGGTGCATTGCGTTGTTTATACAATAACCAAAAATAATAATAATAAAATAATTAAATAAAAAAAATGTTCAAATAATGCAACTATTAGATTTATTTGTTTACAGATATTCGATGCCTCGCCATAGATTTACTGCCGAAGAAGAACATCATATGGTCCTGTGCCATGACAGGTTTCGCTGGAGAAGACACCACGGCCGGCTACTCACTCCGCTCGGACGTCCACTTTGGGAACTAATAGCGAGTCGTCGATTCAACCGAATTTAATGTCTGGCGGTCAAAAACATTCTTGGCAATCTATGCAGACACATTTTCGCCGTTTTATTTAGAATGTTGC
>JAMRYI010001014.1:0-51240 GCA_029231635.1 Ditylenchus weischeri | reverse complement strand
GCGTGAAAAACCAGCTTCGCAAAATTTTTACACTAGGCTGATATATAGGTCCTCAAAGTCGAGGGGGACGCCTCATTATAGGAAATACGGTATGTTCATACTTTTACCCTTTTATATTTTTTTAACACATTGGAATAAATAATATTGTATTAGAAACTAGAATCGCAGGGCTATCTGATATTGTTAACACTTTAAAAAAGAGGGCATATTTATAGCTTTTTAAATAAAATAAAATAACTGAGCACTTTTTCCAAAAACTGGGAAAAATTTTTAGGTCGATCTCAAGATTTTCGGTCGCTCAACTAAAATTCAAAAAGCGGGATCATTAGAGCTCGTGGAAATTTAGATAAGGCAATAAAACAACTTTGCTAAATATTTTCCCTGTGTTGGAATTATAGATCCTTAAAGTCGAAGGGCGACTCTTATCAGAGAAAATACCACGGTTGCTTTATTTACCGACTAGAATATGTTGTTGCCACAGGTGTGGCAATTCGTAGGCGCCGAGGACCTGTGTGGGGAACGCACGTTACAAAAATGATGCATACATGCCACCAGGATTTGAACCACAAAACCATGCCTTGGTCCCAAGGCAATCTATCACTCCACATTGCCTTGGAAGTCCCCTGTGGTTTTGGGGAACTTTCATTAGCCATAACTTTTTGAAACAGTCATACTAAATTTTCTGTTTTTCACACATTAAATCGACCACGCTGAGTCGAACGGTGTAATCCAGATTTCGATCTGATTGACAGGAACACCCTAATCTTTTTTTTTCAATGTGTGACATACTACAGACAGATCCAGCGCTATAGTAAAGGGGGGAAGGAAGACTAGAATATGTTGTTGCCACAGATGTGGCAATTCGTAGGCGCCGAGGACCTGTGTGGGGAACGCACGTTACAAAAATGATGCATGCATGCTACCACCAGGATTTGAACCTAAAACCATGCCTTGGTCCAATCTAAAAAACACCCAAAATGGCCTTGGTCCCCCCTGTGGTTTTGGGAACTTTCAAGTGGCCATAACTTTTTTTTGAGACGGACGACATCATTTTTCAGCATTATTTCACTTAAGTAAATCGACCATGCCGCGTCGAATGGTGTAATCAGATGTTCAATGCGATAAGCGGAACACCCCTAGCAATTAAGTGTGACCCACAGACAACACTAGTAAAGGGGGAGGAAGGGAAAAAATTTGGAAAGTTTTCCGGAAAGTTTTGGAAAAACTTTCCGGAAAGTGTTAACTATTGAGCAACCCTGGAAAATACAATAGTCTCCACTAGCTACAATTTCAGTAATAACTGGTAAAAAAATTGCTAAAACACCAAAAAACATAATTTTGTGGTGTGTTTTAGGAGGACTCCGAAGTACCCAGTCGGGCCTTTGGAATATTGCAAACATTTTTAGTAAAATTGCAAAAACCCAATTTTTTATCCAAGTTCTTTGAACTTTTCAAATTTTGCGAGAAAAAAGCAATTACTCGAGTGCAAATGAGTTGACAAAGTCGGCTAGTTGAGGCGCTTGATCCAGCTGTTGTTCAGTCTGCATGCTTGGCTGCTGCGGCTGTTCGCAACAACCACTGGACATTGAAATTTGAGAAGTGTTTAGGGTTTGCAAACCCAGCAACGCCTTTGCCTGCTGCTGGGGTCTGTGAGGCAGGGGTGGAGGTGGTTTTTCTGGATGTTTGATCTTTCAAATCTATTTTAAAATTGAGTTTCTGCAAATAAAACCTATCTGCTGGGCTGCAGCCAGTTCGAAAAAGCGGCGCTTGTCCCTGGCTGTACCACAGAAACCACCGGAATAGGGCTGGTTGCTGCGCAATTCTCCATTTTCAACAGCCAGCTGGGCTTGCACTCCAGGAAATATGGAGGTCGGGAAGCTGGGCGGGTGCTGAAAGTGTTCCAAACACTTGGACATGCTGTTGTTATTGTTGGTTTCCACTTTGGGAACAGGCACTGTCTGGTTGATCAAAACTGAAACATATTTGGGTAAATTTCTCCAAGGAAAAAAGTCGAGTTTCGGTTTAAAAAAATTGTCAAAAAAGAGATCTCCAGTATAAAAACACCTTTTACGTGCATTTAAGTGGCAAAATCATCAGAAAAATATACAGTATGGCCCAAGAAATTCGGCCGATTTCAAATGGCCATAACTGTTGGTAGACGTCAAATTTCGACAAACGCTTTTTTGCAATCGTCTGAGAGAAAATATACATTTTTTGATGTGATTGGTACCCTTTCGCTTGGACCCCCTGTGGATGGGCCCTGGATGGGTAAGGCCTCTGGATGTACCAAGCGAAAATCATATAAATCATAAATCATGTTATATAAATCATATACCAAACAAAATGTATATTTTTTCTAAGACGATTGCAAAAGCCGTTTGTCGAAATTTGACGTCTACCAAAAGTTATGGCCATTTGAAATCGACCGAATTTCTTGGGCCATACTGTATATTCTAGAGCATTTCGGGAAAATTCGGAATACGACAATTTTTTCAATTCCTTGCATTAACTCTCTTTTTGACGCAATTTCAAAAACGATTTTTTGCATTCAATGTCTCTTGAGCACCGTAGTTTTTTGTATCTACAGGGTTGGCCAAATTTTCGCCGCTATTTCTTTCGCTCATATCTTTTTGAATTTATTGTGCCCCGACGTGACTCAAAAAAGGAATATCCTAATTCACCACCTTACAAATGACAAACATATATGCCTTCTAAATTGTTTACCTGCAACTTTGGGCTCCTCATTTTCATCAATGAAAGGCACATTGAGTATATCAATTGGTTGTTCTTGTTCTTCGTCCTCAAAATCAATTCTAAACGTGTTTTTTTGTTAAATTGAACCCAAATCACAACGCAAAACCAAGTACCTGCTCAAATGCATGTGCATGCAGTTGGCATCAGCAAATATTTGTTGGAATTCCTCAAAAGTGGGTCGCCTATTTAGATCCTGAACATTTTCCAGAACATCCCCAATTCTAATTCCAGCTTGGCAGGCCTTCCCTCCAGTAACCACCTACAAAGCGATTCCGGTTTTATTGTTAACAACAAATAATCTTATTGAAAAGAGGGCAAAACATATGACAGCTCAAATTGATGTGTACGTAAAGGTCACAGTGCAAACACAAAATCTGTATAAGAAACAACTAGAAGTACAAGGAGGTAAATCAGTACCAATGTTCCCAATTTTCCTGGTCGATTCGCGAATTGAAAGGAACTTTTGGTCAATTTTTGAATGTGCGCCTTTTTGAATTTTTGTGTTTTTTGCAGCTAGGGAGACACGTTTAAGCTTGTTCTAACGTGCAATGAACCACCCTGAACCTAAGACTTCGCCTAATTTAAAAAAAAATCCACTAAATAGCCAAAAAAAATTAAATTGAAAAAGACGCGAATTTGAAAAAAAATGTCCAAAAATTTACCAATTTCCCTTACGCTGCACTTTTGCAACGCAAAATCTTTTTGAGCGGTATTGCGGTTACCACCCACTTCTATTTACTTGGCTACTGATTTTACACAAAACATGTTCAAAGAATAATGCGGCCAACATACAGTAAAGATCATTTTAAAAACGCTTAACTCGTAAAAAAGTGACCCAGCTTACCTGAGACACAAATACTGCTTCATCCGAGTTCCTTTTGGCTGCTCTGAATCCCCAGGGAGGTCCACCCTCCAGCTCCAGTATTAGCTTCATTTAAGCAAGTCTCTATTAGGCGACAAATATAATTCTCACCAAAGCGAAAATGTTATAAAAGTGACGATTTTTTCTGAAGACCTGCTTACAAATAAAAAGAATGAGTCAAAAACGAGCAATTGACAGAGCAATCAGTCATGTGTCTGACCAATCTTCCATACTTATGCTACTACTACTAGCTATAGCTGCTAGGGGAAGATGGCTGCTGCTATAACTGCTGATGAGCTAAAACTGCTACCCTTCTTTGATTTTTGGCCAAGCAGTGTTGCTAGTGCTGGTGATCAGTGGTGGACAATGGGGGATATACACACCTAATAGTCAATGCTCACTTAACTATTAGTGAGCTTCTTTAGTAATAGGGACATTCAATGATAAAACATTTCTAACAACAATTGTTCCGTCCACCAGGCTTTGATTGCTTGAATTAATGAATTTGAAATTTGCGTTTGAGCCATTATATACAACGTTTTGAGAACAAGTTAGAACGGTTCTTTTCAACTTTGATTAATTTACATTCTAGCATGTTATAGTGGTCTGAGAATTTACAAACTAGAACTTTCCCGTGCAAATAGTGAACTAACATACAAAAGCACGGAGAAGAACAGTGTGACACAAAAAAAGTCACATTTTTGAAAAATTTGTCAGGGTAGTTCCTTGCCCCATCGATTTCCCCAGAAAAATCGATGACAGTAATTAAGCTACCTGGGTGCTCTCTGATTCATAATTCCTATAAAAAACTTAGAGATTACTCAAAGGAAGCAGCGACTTTTCAAATAAGCACAATCACTCATGAATTAGAACCCGAAAATTTCAATTCTAAAACCATCTCAAAAATGTGACTGTTTTTTTGTGTCACCCTGTAGTCAAATACTGTTTAATTATGATGCTTGTGTAACTGATTGTTTTTAATGAAAAAAACAAGGGCCAAGTGAAGTTGTGTCTGTGACACAAACTCTATGTTTCCGTTAGTCAGAATTTAAATTGTAAAATTAAAGAAACCGATGCAAGTATTTTTTATTTTTAAAGTGTCTGAAGGAGGAGAAAAAGCTACTCAGGTAAAAAATTCAGCCTCGGTGGCGCAGTGAATAAGCATTTGTATTCCATGGCCTAAAATGTGCGCAGGTTCGACCCCAAGCGGTGGCAAGCTCTTCATTTTGGCTTGTTTGACCGAGGTCTGGAGGTAATTTGAGTTTTTAGCGCAAGATTCGGAATTTTTTAACCTAAGTAGCTTTTCACCCTCCTTTTAACACAATTAATTAAATAAAGGAGGAGGAAAAATATGGTATTAGATCATGACTACAATTCAAATTAGGAACCCGCACAAATAAATAAATAAACAATAACAAGGTTGTTGAAAACAATTTTAGAAAGCTGATTTTATTTCCAATCTCCTCGGCAGAATTCTCATAAAGGACTTCCACATAACAACGATAGAATTCTAACTCAACTTATCCTTTTTCTTATGAAGTCAACTTTTCATAGATCGCAGCTGCCATCAGCATAGACATTTGTCGGCAATTGTTGCTCAAGTTCAGATTGGGACGAACAGAAAGAATCGAACGCAGTTCATTTATCGCATCCACAGTGCCAGTAACTGAGACGAACAAACGGACTGTATCATAACCTGTCAAGAAAAAGGTTAGGTAAACACATAAACAACGCTACCAAAATTACCTTGGAACTGCGGCAATGGACGAAATACAATCTGTGTACAGCCAGACCGTTGACACAGGCGGTTTAGCAATTCTTTATTGTTGATAACCTGCTGATGATGTGACGACGGAACCTAAAAACCGTCATTGATTTAGCATAAAATAGATATTAAAAGAGAGCAACCTCAATAATAAATGGCTCTGCCTCTTTAATTGAACGTATAGGCGCATAATCAAGGAAATTCTTGCGCTGGTCTGATGTAGCAGGCAATGCATCAAAGCGGAATGTAAACGCAATTTGGTGAAATGCATTGAGAGCAGCCTAATTCGCAAAATAAATAATATTAATAAATGAAATATTTAAAATTAAACAAGCACCTTATGGATTGGCCACCACTGCTTCTGGTAGAAAGCGCTAGCATAACCCAGAGAAGGCTCCATAAAGTTGATAAAAGGCAGCATTTCAAATTGGCGGGACGCAAGAAATTGCAAGAAAATCATAAATTTTTTCCCCAATCCTCCATGCTGAACAATAAAAAGTTTCACGAACAATTTTTAAATTCTTAAATTTCTACCTGCTGCTCCAGATCAATAGTGTCTTGCCCAGTTTTCGGATTGTCAGAGTTAACCTGAACGATTATTGAATTGAGGAATATTTATAAATAATAACTAACCATCTCTAGCCAATACGGAACTGTCTCAACAGACTCGCAAGGCAGGTGATTCAGACCAAATTGGACCAAAAGTAGACATATGTGCAGTTCATTGATTGCTCCATCCAAGATATTACTTGTTTTCGCCCATTTACTGCAAAAGAATAGCAACTGATCGAGACCTAAAATTGCAATTTGCAGATAAAAACGACAATAATTTTTGTACAAGTACCTTTGTGATGCTGACAATACAACGCCAGAGTTTTCCAAGCAACCCGCTCATCCTCAAAAGCCTTCGACGGGTGTTGCATACGAGAAAGAAATTGTTTAAATGCCTTCGACCGGTGTGCAATGTATTCTTCGATATGTTTTGATACTTTCTCACTCAACGGATCAAACGAAAACTTTGCTTCCAATAACGTAGAATTACATGCATTGGTCCTTCGCACCACGTTAATCACGTCCCACGCGAGCCATGGAAAGGAAAGCAGTTTCCGGGTCTTCGAATCTAAATAAAAACGTTGAATAACAAGCAAGTTCAGGAAAATAAAAGGGTGACTAACCATAAGCTGTCTTGTAATAGGCACAGGCAAGCCTTTGAAAATCTTCTGACGGGTCAGAGCATACTCGGCGAAACACTTCCTTGTGACCACCACGAGCTGAATTCTGACCAAAGGCAGTTACGTCTTCAAATTGCTGCTGGAAATCATAAAGTCAATTTAAAAAATTAATTAAGCTACAGCACACAGAGAGTGTAAATGCACGAAAATCCGACCTGTTTTCCGTTAAACGACGTTTCGAAAAAGCCTTTCCTGAACTTGCCAAAAACTGCAAAAAGCCGCTGCTCGATAGCATTACTGGTGTTATACTAAAAAAGTATTGACTGAAGAAAACAAGAGATAAAAAAGCTCACAAAGCTCATATCATCATTGTCTTTATCACTGATCCTATTACGCAGAGAAGAATAGTGGCCTGAGAACAATTCGCCCTCGGTTTTAATCCCATAACTGTCCATGATGGAGTTTATATTTGCAGCATAAGCCTCGTAATGCTCAGAAGCAAGTCTGGAAACGTGAGTGTTGGAGGAAGAGAAAAAAATCACAAATTAAAACATACTGAAGTATTTCTGGATCATCGTAACCAGGAAAACTGATAAGCATGTCAAGCGGAACTGCAGCTGTTTCATCATCCTGAGTTGCAAGAGACAAAATATCGTCAATTTCCTTAGCACGCCTGTAAGAATTGATCAATTAACGCATGTTAACCAAACTTTCTTGAAAACAAAACCTGAATAGCTGCCCATTTAATCGCGAACTGACATACATAGGCTCGTTGTTCTTTTCCATGAAATCTGGAGTTCTTTCAGCTCGCTCGGGAGGGTTGTCGTCCTTCCACTTTGTTTCTAATGGCTTCGGCGGAACCCCTGTCTTAGGGAAATCGACTGCTTCCATGTGCTTCTCGGCGATCTTCATGCATACCTGGAAGGACTGATAAATTTACAGACGTAAATTAATTATTCCAACGAACATTGCTCTTGATTCCAAAAAGGTCAGAATTGATCAAAAACGCATTCGCGATTCTTCCGATGCTGTCCTGCTTAATGTAATCCACAAAGAAATCGGCCATTTTGAGGCGCTATAAAAATGCAATAAATGACTGGTGATCAGGGAAAACAATCAAACCAGTTCTTCTTCGCTAGTAGCAACAGATTCATGAGATTTGCTCGTGTAGTCGAAGGCTTCTTCATTGTGGTCCAAGTACAGCTGTTCATCCCATATAATTGTGTATTCGTCGCCATCTAAGTCAGAGCCTGCCATTTCATCAGTATGTGGTCGTGGACCGTGACCTTGAACAATATTATAGAATATACAAGAACTAGAATCCTGTAAGATCTTACTTGGAAAAACGATAACGTCGCAGAGATGGTGAAGACAAGGTAGATCGACAGCATTAAACATCCGGATATCGCCAGCCACAATCGATGGATTCTTTGTAAGCAACACAGGACCTGCAAAGAGTTATAATTTCTTTGACAAGACTAGCACCAGACTAGCACCAATAATACCTTTGAGAACAACACGGTCCGCTGTTGGACCAGGCAACTTGAGAAATGCATTTTTGGTATAGCGAATAAACACTTGACCATGCTGCAGCAACCCACTTTCATCAACAACTCCAAACATAGCTAAATTTTAGAGATAAAGTTAGTTTGGTTAACATTCAAGTCAGCCCTCAAAATCACCTCTTCCCAATGAATTTGGAATCGGAATTTGAAGCTTCTGCCTCAGCTTCCTTAGCGATGCTCGAACAGATGCCCGTACCATGCCACGAAAGAAAGGCTACAAAACATGATAGATTTAACGTGTCTTAGAATTAATAAAAAAAAATTACCTCTTTCGTAAGGTTGAGGTCAGTAATTTGCTCATAAATGATCAACTTGGGGAATTCTCCTAACTTATTCCTAGCCTTTTGCTCATCCATCAGAGATCTTGTCAGCGAGTGCAGGTGCATATCCATCAAATAATGAATTCTATCACAAATACGGCGATGAGAAGAATGGCTTTGAAGGCCGGACACCTGAAAATACGATTAGACTATAAACTTAACTGCAACCAGAGAAATTTACCTGATCCAAAATGTTAATAACCGGCCGATTAAGAGAAATGGAGACTGGAGACGAATATTTTACGATTTCTAACTTTGACCCATCTCGTTTGGCTTCAAATTTTTTTTGAGAAGGACGGAACTTGATTGCAAGATCCAGCCAGCAATCTCGTTTTCTGATGTCTGTGATGTCTTGCACTCCATTCCTAATACCCCATTCACGCATACTGTCTAAGCTAGTGTCGACGGCCAGCACTCCTTTATATCCTCGAAACCGAAACTAAAAAAGGATGCATAAACTCAGCGAACAGAAATAAGTTCGGAAATCTAACCTGAAAACATGAAGGTGTACATCCATCCAGACCTAGTTCTTTGCCCAGCTCCTTAGCAGTTTTCATGCTCATCCGACCGACACCATCAGAAAACGTGTAAGGCTCTCCTGCTGAATCCTTCCCTCCTAAACACAAATTTATTAGGCACAGTATCAAAGCAATGAAACCACCTTGGAGGTCAAAATCATCTGCATACAATCGCCTGTCCAACTGAATGCCGGTTTCCTACAACAAAATTAAAATTTTATTTGTATCACAACGAAATGCAAACTAGAGACCAACCCTTGCTTGAGTGAAACATTGTCCCAGTCGACTCATCATTTTGGGAGCACTTTGCATCTTGAATGAACCGAGCTGAAAAATTTTCCATTATGTATTGGCTATTCCCATTCTAAAAAAACCTGAGTTCGGAAATCTTCAATCTCCTTTACAGTTGCATTGATAAAGTAACACCCATTGTCCCTCAGTTGACTGTTTGAAGAGCCGAAATAATTAAATGTCCTTCCAGCAACCAATACTCCATTTTTGAGTTTTCCACCAATAAATCGTTGAATAAGCGCATCGCCTACGCTGTTAGCATGCACCGGCGAGCCCTAAAAATGTTAAATTAGCCACGAATGATAATTACAAGGGTGCTTACATCATCATCTCGGAAAACAACACGGAGGAACTTTTCAAGTGGATACTTTTCCTATAAAGGGTATTATTATACACAATAAATTTCCAGTATAAAATTACTTACCGGATCAGACCTGAGGACTCTATTCCCCATAAGCAATTCTGGGGCAACATAGAGCAACCTTGTCGGAGTGATCACCACCTGAAATACGAGATCATAATTTTGTCAGAAACACACAGCAGACTACCTTGCGCACTCTCACATATCCCTCTTTTTGATGCACTTCATGCAGCTGACGCATAGTATCGGCATTCCTACTCACCAGCTTGTAAATTCTCCTGAACATTCTCAAAGGATGCTGACCATCCAACCGCTCATCGATTTCCCCTAGAAGACGTTCGAGAACTTCCAATGCCACCTGAAAATCATATCAGAGAGCACACAGAAAAGTGTGACTTACAGCTTTATCTTCTCTGAAGTATTTTACAGCCATATCGACAAAGTCGTCACGAGATTTTTCAGACGTCAATAAATAATCTTTCACCACAGCACCACGTGAAAGCAAGGCTTCAAACATGTACATCAATTTGAAGTTACCATCGAAACGCTTCTTGCAATACTCATTAACCAGAGGAGATTCCACATACATTGAGAAAGGAGAGTTGTGCGGTTCAGTGAATGTTCTGAATTCAATCTGATGCTCAGTAGTTACGGAAAGCCGGTTTAACAGTGTGCAACAGTCATCTTGCTGAAAAGTTTAGGTAAAAATCACAAAATTAGGAGATTAAGATCTATCCCGTAAAACACACCGCAAGATTGAAGAGCTCAACTTTGAAAATAGGCGACTCATTTATTTCATCCGCCAGGATCCTGTAAAAAAGGGTTACTGCTAAAGTACTAGGACAAACTACAAGGACTACCTTCTTCTCTTGTCCCAAGCAGTGTAACGGTCTCCATGTTTAGTAAGCAGATTGATTGTATTGCTTCTAGCTGGATCGTTGAACAGCTTGATCCGTCGAATAACTGGAGGACACGAGAGGTGAAAATACAGTTCGAGGGAAAAGCCATTGACGCTGCTTTCGTTGCTCGGGCATTCCTTGATATTGACGAGAATGCGTCTGATGGTCTTATATCGCACATTCAAAGCTATTGTAAAATCTACCACCTCTGCTGGACCCTGTTCTCTGTCTAAATTGCACAATTATAAACCAATACGTCACATTTAAAGACATTACGCTGAGTTTCAGAAAATGGAAATCTTAGAATCATTTGGCGCCGGTCGTGCTGAAGTAAAATTTTACGAAAAAAATCAAAGAAAGCAACGCTGAGTTATAAATACCTCAAAGTCAGTAAGTATGGTACAGTTGACATTTTGATTAAAAAAACGAGCCAGAATCTTTTTTCTATCATCTTGGATAGTCACTTGGCGATCTAGAAATTTTATGACATGATTTAGAAATCTTCAGAAAGATCAACTTACGAATCATTGGCACAGCGCGATCGACAATATTGTTAAATGAAAAATTCCTTGTCGATAATTTCATCTGGGCAGAACTGGAAGTTGCAGAAGTATTTTCAAGATCGTGAAACCAATAACTATTACTTACCAAAAATCAACATCGAAGAAATCCTTTGAAAGAAGAACCACTGAACAATGGAAGGAACTAACAGCGCTTTCAGTCTTGCTGCGGAGGAATCCCAGAAGGAAGTTTAACATCTGCAGCAATTGATCATTCGACTCGATGCCAGAGAGCTGCAGCAGATACTCGATTCGCGGATCATATTCTTAAATTCATGGGTTATATCAAAAACCATTCGTACCGTTTTTACCTTCTTCACCCAAAGTTTGAGGCTGATCCACACTATCAATTTTTAGCGGAGCAAGTTTTTGCGCAATATACCTGTGACTCAGTACCTCCTAGAAAAGTTATATTAATTTGTAAAAAAAAGAACTAGACCGTACCTGTAATATTTTGTGCGACATTCCATTAAATTCCAATGGAAGAGATTTGCTATCATCGCTTGACCAGAACACAATTTTCAGCTTCTTGTCTGCCATTTTTAAACTCTGAAAGTAAATAATTCTTTGATAATGATAGGTTTGAGTACAGTCAATTCTCGGGTCTGTATCTTTGGCCGGAGAAAATATCTTCATTACGTTTTCTTAAAGGGCCATCGCCGTCTACGGTTGTCCCCCCGCCCATTCAAAAAAATTTCCTAATCATTCAACTTATGTAAGGATTTTCAAGGCAAAATTCAAGGATGTTATCATATCATTATCATATCAGGCAGGAAATTCAAAGCCCTTATCACTATCATATCAAATTAAAAAATGGGCCGTACTTTTGGCGGCCCGGTATACTTACTAAAATTAGTTAATCAAACACAGTATTAAACGGTGCAGGGGCGTTTCGCAAAAATTTTCATCATATCATTTGGCGCCAACTTGAATATTTTGGTGCAATTTTAGACAAAGATAGTGGCATACCAAAATAGTATCATACCAACCGAACGAAGTGGTCGTCCACTTGGTGCGATTTTTTTTTACGTTTTTCATGTTCCAAAACCTGTTTTCTAGACTAACTCGGGCATGCTGAAGATGGTTTGATAGTGGTAAAATGCCGTTTTCTCGAGTATTTTTTGAGTATTAGACAATAATTGATTTCGCCAAAATTTCGCCAAAATCAATTATTGTCCAAACTCAATCTAGAAAACAGGTTTTCTTATGAAAAACGTAAATCGCACCAAGTGACCACTTCGTTCGGTTGGTATTATACCACTATCTTTGTCTAAAATTGCACCAAAATATTCAAGTTGGCGCCAAATAATAAGAAAAACGATATGATGATTTTGCGAAACGTCACACTACCTATTAAACAGAGTATCATATCAAATTCATCTGATAACAAAAAAAGCGTGTGATATCACGTGATATCAGACGTTATCATATCAAATCATTATCATATTACGCAAAAATCCCGAGGCCTATCACTATCATATCAGACGAAAAAACACAGGACCTCTGACATATCACTATCATATCAGATAAGAATTTTGTCGACCTTACCATATCGTTATCATGGCAGACGGGAAGTTAATGTTTCCCTATCACTATCATATCATATCAAGTCCCGAAAATCGTTATCAGGGAACCTCTGTTCAGGATCCCGGAAATGGAGTATTTTGCATCATGAACAAACTTTATCCCATCTCCAGGTTCCTAATACAATAATCCTAACACGAGGTCGGCCGGTACTGCGCTGTTTTGTTTCACACAATAATCTCGAGATGGACCCAATTTTTTTACCGATTAGAGCCCATTGTTTACAATACGCAAGGAAGATTAAAATATTAGGTACAGCATTTTTAAGGGTAATATTTAATTCTGCCCCTAATTGCTGAAAAATGTCCCCTAATTTTCTGAATGATGCCCCCTAATTTTTTTCTCGCTGTCTTATAAGCTTTTATTCATTCCCAGTGGTAATCTTGGACGCTGAACACGATTTCAGTGTCAGTTTTATTGGTTTCAGAAATTAGGGGGCAAAATTAATTAATTATTAATTTGTGAGAAAGCCCGCTAATCTGTGAAAAATGCCCGTTAATTTTAATTTAGCATTTTCTTTAAAATTTTTAATCAAATTTTTATTTTTTTCGCATCATCGTGTAGCCGGGGATCTCAGCTTTCTAACGAGCTATCAAACTCTATTGATCAATTTTATAATTGGGGAGGTTAGGGGTCTGAATGAAGTAACTTTTTTTGTATTCTTTAAAGCCCCCAAAATTTTCACACTTCTGAAATTCTGCATTGAAGTTTAATAGCTTGTAAGAGAGCTAAAATTTTGGGCTACACGATAATGCAAAAAAATTAAAAGTTGAAGAAAATTAACCCGAAAGAGAAGTGCGAATTTAACATTAGCTGGCATTTTTCACAGATTAGCGGGCAGATTTGAATATTACCCGTTTCGGTTTTTTTTAAACGAAAATCATCCAGAAAGGCAAACAATGATTTTTTAGAAGAAAAATATGTTTTACAACCGGAATCGATAGAGGACGGTAAAGAAAACGCAATGTATTCAGACCTGCGAAATGTTTACTCTGCCCCGACATACAGACCATCAAAGTTGATGAGGGACTCTACTAGAGCAGGAGACTTAAATAGAGAAAATACGGTGGCACCGATATAATGGCATATGGCACATACTGCAAAACTAAGCTTTGAATAACATTGAAAACTACGCCAGCAGAGGAAAATGCAGATTTTTTTGGTAATCAGTTGATATGTATTAACTTTTTTACAATTTTAGCAGTGTTTTCAAAAACGAGAATCAGAGTCCCAGAGTAAGAAAATTTTTAGAGTGTGTGATAATAAAAATCAGGAGCAGATATTTTTGAAAATTTGATAACGTTAAACAATTTTATTTAACAAATCATTCTTGACACGCGATTTTTATAATGATAGCATAGTTTGTTGGCCTATTTAAGCATGATTCACCAAAATGTATGGTCGAGCATCATGGAGTGGGCAACCAACTAAGGTATTGAGATTGTATTTAGTGAAAACAGTATTTAGGACTCTAAAGTGCATGAGTCATTTTTGGTTCTAAGTTACTGAAATAAATGATTAGCCCAGAAATATGGAAAGGAATGGAGATAGGCGAGAGGTAGTAATAAACGGATTTTAAAATTTTCTTGAGTTTAGAACTGACGGAAATTTTAAAATTTTTTGATCCCGGCCTTTCAGGCCGGTGTGCAGTATTCTGAGTTGAACCCGCGGAAAATTTCAAATTCAAACCTCGTCAAGGGGTGGCAAACTTTTTTCTTTACAAACCCTCGGCAGTTTATCATAAAATGAAAACGATTTATTTGATGCCGAATTTTGGATTCAGTGAGTACATCCCCCAGATATTGAGATTGTGGTTAGTGAAAACAATATGTTGAAAATGTTCATTTCAAAGTTGACACGTGAACGGCGGGTTGTAACCAGGGTGGAATGGGAGGTGGGGGATAGCATATCGAAGAGCGAATGTTTTGAACTATCAAGTTCGATTCCCATAGGGTGCATAACCTACCGTATTCTCTTTAACAGATGGGTCGACCCGTCTATTTTTCAACCCCCCTCGTAGGGGATCCGCCTATTAGAGAGGACCCTTCTAATAGAAGACCCGTCTATTTTTCGACCTCAGGCTTTCAAGGAACCCAAAAAAATTCAAGGAACCCGTTTATTTTACAATAGAATGCTGGCGTCGCCGGAAATCACATCGAATATATTATCTTTCTTACACTTTTTATTGCAAAATAACTCAAACGAATACACTTTGACACCTAATAAAAGCATCACTATCATTCATCTCATTTTCTTCTTCTTCGCGTAGATCAATTTCTTCAAAGGACTCAGCCATTTCTTTTTCTTCTCGAACCAAACAAAGCTTTGCACGACCACTTAAAACTGGGCCGTCTTCCTTGAAGCAATGAATGATGCCGTCCTCACTTCCATCTAGCGTATTGGTGACTCCTCAGACCTTGAATGACTTCTCAATTATCTCCTTCGGCAAATTGTTTCCAATTTCTTGCCAAAGAGTGAGCTTTGCGTTTTCGAGACACACAAGATCCCTCATTTGTCTTTTGGTCCTCCACGTTTAATTCGCAATCAGCTCTTGTGCACTCTTCTTCACTCATTTGTTAATTTGCCTGAATGACAAAATTATTTTTATTTATTTATAAGGTTTAAATTATTTTTTATTTATTCATAATAAATGTTCTGATGAAAATTCCTTAGGAGACCCGTCTATTAGAGAGGACCCTTCTAATAGAGAAGACCCGTCTATTAGAGAGAATACGGTATGTTCTTACTCTAGATTTCAGTAAGTTCACTGACTTCTAGGGCCAAAACTATTTAGCGATCGATTGCAACCATTTCCAGCGCTGATTTACTATCAGAAAATATCTCAATTATGGGATTTCAAGCAAATGACCATCAAAATGAAAGGGAACAAGCCAAAATGATGCGTACTTAGTTTTATATCGCCCCTCTTCAGAAAAACACGTAATTTGCAATTGTTTGACCAAGGACGAAAAAAGTACTTTTGAGTGGTAGGATTTCGGTATTACTTTGGAACTGGCGTTTTTGCAATTTTAATTTTCATGATCATTTACAACCACGTACTGAAAAGTACGCCAAGAAGCAGGGCTAAATTTTGAGCATAAGTTTGTAAATGATCATGTAAATCAAATTTGCAAAAGTCGTCAGTTCCGAAAATAATACTGAAGAATTCTGGGACAGCCCTAAGAAGGATGGCAAAGAATTAGGTATTGTTGAATATTTTTGGAATTCTAATCATGACTCGAGTTTGTTTTTTCTCTGTATGATGGCTCAAATGAAAGCCTAGAATCTTGGCTACATCAAGTACATGAAATGTGTGACTTGTAGAAAAAGTCGCAGAATTTCAATCAACCCAGTTAAAAGAAAACCTCCAGAACTATTTCAGTTAGCTTAGATACAAGCTTCAGATGTTGTGAAATCATGCTCTGATGATTTTGTTGGGTAGACAAGAGTCTGAAGATCATTTTGACACCAAACTTGTAAATTAAAAGAGATAATGATTTTTAGAACAGTAATATTGCTAGGACAAACGTTTTATAGAACAATGCGTATCGAGGATAACGCTAGATCAGGAAAATGGAGAACAGGACCATCGCGTTTTCGGAAAACCGTCTCTTAGGAAAATGGACAGTACAGGACAATTTTGCGTATAGATTGCATGTTTAGAGTGTTGTTAGAGCTTTTAGACAGTATTCTGGCCTTGTAGGAATAATAAAAAAATCCGCGGATTTTTCATTATTGCCGCGAATTTCCTATCCGCGGATACAATCCGCTGATTTTTGGTTATGGCTACGATAGCTGTTGTCGAAAACAGCAGCCTTACAAAAACCCAATTGTCCTGCTGTCCGCTGATTAAATATTTTTGTTGCCAATTGGTCGAATGTGACATTATTCTAGGAATCATTGTTTAGAGCACGTTTGTTCTCGCAAAATTACTGTCCGAGGAATCATTGTCCCGAGATAGCCCTGCCTTTGAGACGATCCCAAGAGGTTTTGTTGTACCGTATTTGACCAAGGACAAAAAGAGTACTTTTGAGGGGTATGATTTCGGTATTATTTTGGAACGGACGTTTTTGCAATTTATTACAGAATTTAATTACAGAAGAGTAAGCCAAGAAGCAGGGCTAAATTTTGAGCATAAGTTTGTAAATGATCATGTAAATCAAAATTGCAAAAAACGTCAGTTCCAAAAATAATACTGAAGAATTCTGGGACAGCCCTGGTCGTGTTTCCTCTAGTAAGCCAACACAAGAGGTTTAGTTGCTATATAAAGTGTTTCAGCTAAACCTCCAAAACCCTAGCTAAACATAAACAAAGCAAAATTATATCATTGCAATGGGCCGCGACTAAGGGAAATTGATTTTACATTGTCAATAAAGTATACATGATCCAAAGTACGATTTTAGTCAAATTTTATTCTTTATGCAAGAATACAATACAACAAAATATCATTTTTATGTCGACATCATAAACATGATAATATATTCAGAGATGACCAGTGAATAAGACATAAACCAAAGGAAAGTGTTGAAGCACATGAAAAGACCGCGAAATACCCGGATACCACCAACAAACTGAATAAATCTTTCTCTGGAAGGCAGGCAAGCCATGTGGAGTAGAAGAGCATGCACAAATATGACCATCAAATGGATGTTTCTGACGTCAGGAATAAGTTCTGGACGGTCCCTTTCTGTCAGTTTTTCGTAGTACTGAAACTTTTAAAGTAGAATAAGCATAAATATTTTAAAAATTAACCTTGTATTCAGTAGTCAGCATGGAAATCAAGTGTAGACAAGTGCTTATAAGTGGGTAAATGATACCATCTTCACGAGCTCTTTCAGGTTGGGTTTGCTCTTGCGTGTAGTATGGACCTTAAAAAACTAGTTTTAGTTACCTGACCTAAGCAGACTTTAATCTATAAAAAGTGTTGCATACCATAGAACCTGCGAAAAGCAGTAAACACTTGAAGAGCACACAGAACTTCGATAATTAAGCATTCAGGCTTATACCAAGCGTTGAAAAATCCTTCTAGCATTGCTCTAAAATAATAAAATTACAGTCAAGTCCGCGCCCCAACGCCATGGTGGCGTAGGGCAGTCCCGAGGCGTGGCTTTATGTCGGGACTCGACTCTATGATTAAATTAGTTTAACAAAAGACTCTGCGTTGTAGAAGACTTTGATCATAGGAGAGTTTTTTTATTATCTTTTTATTAGATGTAAGATATGCATATATGAGATAAAGGATAATATCATGGATGAAGAAAAATTGAAAATATACCATATACCTGTTTGGGGTATATTTTTTGCACATCGAAGAGCGAATATTTTGAACTCTCAGGTTCGATTCTCAGGGGATGTACACCCTTTTTGATCTCATTTAATTTACAAGTTTGGTGGAAAAATGATCCTGACATTCTTTGCTATCTAACAAGATCATCAGCGCAGGCTTTTACAACTATTATAGCTTGTATTCAGGCTAAAATATGTTAAATTTTCGAAAATTGATCGTTTCGGAGGTTTTTCTTTGATTACTTTGATTGATTTTCTGACTTTTTTCTGCAAGTCACATGTTTTATATACTTAAATGTATCCAAGATTCTGGGCTTTTATTTGAGCCATCATACAGAGAAAAACAAACTCGAGTCATGATTAAAATTCCAAAAATATTCAACAATGCCTACTTACTTGCCATCCTACCCAGGGCAGTACCAGAATTCTTCAGTATTATGTTTGGAACTGACCTTTTTTGCAATTTTAATTTACCTTATACTCAAAATGGGGCTCTGTTTCTTGGCATACTTTTCAGTATGCGGTTGTAAATGATCATGAAAATTAAAATTGCTAAAAAAATCAGTTCCAAAATAATGCCGAAATCCTACCCCTCAAAAGTACTCTTTTCATCTTTGGTCATACCTTCGCAAGTTACCTGTTTTTTCTGAAGTGATTTTGCTGTGGAATTTTTTTTATCTGATTCCTCATGGAATTCTGGCTCTAGAAATTTACCAAACGCGTTGAGAAGTAAATAAAATGGGTAGGCGATATAAAACTAAATATGTATCATTTGGGCTGGTTTCCCTTTATTTTGATGTTCATTTGCATGAAATCGCAAAATTGCGTTAGTAAGTGACAGTTAATCAGTTCTGGAAATGATTGCAATCGATTGCTCAATTGTTTTTGGCGCTAGAAGTCAGTGAACTTACTAAAATGTTTTAAAATCGTCAATTTTGCACCTGCTTTTAAATGCCTTTAAAATACACTTTTTTGCGTAAAAAAATAAAATCTGAACACAAAAACAGAAAGAGCACAAAAAGTTGACATATGGAGATAAATATCAAAAAACGGTGATTTTTTTGCAGTTTATTGAGAAAAAAACTAGTGCTGATGACCGCACCGGATTCCGGTTTTGGGAATCCGGTTTTTTCTCGAAAATCCGGTCCGGAATCCGGAATTATGAAGGCAAAATCCGACCGGATTCCGGTCTTGACCCAAAATCCAAGGACAGGCTTCAGGAAGACAGTGACTTGTTCCGAAGAATTGGATCTCTGCTCTATACAATGACATTCTGACAGTGGAAGTGAGGAAAGAAGTTGCTCCAGTAGCTGAGGAACCAACGACTAAGAAACCAAGAAGCATGTTCGCCCGCCAACAAAATTTCAATCGATCAGAAGTCTTGCCAGCGCCAAATACATGGATGCAGAACTTTGATTCGGTAAGATTTGTTTATTGATTGGTAATTCAATTGTTTATTCACTGTTTCAGGTTACAATACTGAAAGAACTGAATCGTTGGACTCCGACTCGATTGATTTACTGGCAAAAGAACGTCATCTGCCTTCCAATATTGTCAAAGGCCGCTTCTCGTGCACTCGCAGCCCCGTCAACATCCGTCGCGAGTGAGCAGCTGTTTAGATCACTGGAAATTGTAAACTTTACTCATTGATATTTTGTTGTTTGTTGATTGATTTGGAGAAAATATATGAATAAAGTTGTATTTTTGCAAATTTGGTGATAGTATTGAAAATCCGGAATCCGGCCGGATTCCGGATTTCCCCCAAAATCCGGTCCTGAATCCGGTCAAGTAGGAACAATCCGGTCCGGAATTAATCCGGTACCCCAGGCATCAGCACTAGAAAAAACACAAAGTTTTTTTATGCTGTAAAAAACCTCGCCGTAGTTTTAGGGTTAACAATATAAAAAATGGCTTACAACACTCAAGATTCCCAGGACGACTACGGATCATTTAGTAGTTGAACCCAAAGTTGTTTGAAATTTGCAGATGGGTGTGATTTGGTAGGGGTGTGATTTGGTAGAAAGTCATATCTGTTTGATTCAAGCACAATAATAAATACTTTTTTAATTGCCAAAGTATTTCTTGAATCTTTTTTCGACTTTATAATTTTTGAATCAAAATTAGAAATACCGATTCAAATATTTGTGTCACAGTATGCAAACTACCATTTGCCAGACAGGACTATAGCAGACCAGTGTGGCAAAGTGCCCCTCTAGTTGGCTCTTTTGCATTGGCTGCTGCTGCTCTTTTCAAGTTGTTCCATTTGGGCGCACTCCAATTTAATATCCGAACACAGTTGCAGTTGATTGATAAAATCAGTGCACAACAACACCATGGGCATCGAAGCTAGAAGAGCTGCTGTAGGCAGGTCCAAAAAGGCATCACCTCCTATTTTGTCGCACGAGTTCGTGATCACCAACCATGGAGATGTGAGTATTCCTCAACTTTTGCTGGGAAGCACAAAATTTTGGCTAAATATTTAGATTGTGTCCTGTGTAATCATGGTTATCATGCTCGGCTTCATGTTCCAGGTAAACAGTTCAGACAGAAAAATGGGATTTGAGGAGTAAAAGTTTAATACTTTAGATCACAACACCAATTGCCCAGCTGTTTATTGTGCCACAGTACAACGACACTGTAACACTGCCAAATCAACCAGGTTGGAGTAACTACAGCTGTAGTTTGAAGTAAAACAGAAAACTAGGGCTAAAGGGTTTAATTTTGCCCTGAAAATAATTTCCAAAATTATTTTTCGTATCACAATCGTGAGTACTACAGTCGAATCTTCCAATAATGTTCACACTGAAAACCGGCCAATGGTAGAGTCAAATGCACAGTCAACTCTCAAATATCCGCCAGCATTTTCTGTCGGTTATTCCTTTTTTGATCGTTTTGGTATATAATGCGCCTCAATTTAATTTTTTTGGGGAAGGGGATTTTAGGCACATTTTTGTCCCGTTAACTATTTTTAGTCATTCTGATTCAAAATGGCCACCCACTCATTTTGACTCAGAATGAGACATACGAATTAGCTGTAGAATTTTTAGTGTAATATACGAGAAATTCTACAGTTAATTCCTGGGCCTCCCCAAACTTTCGCCCCTAACTTTCGATTTCACTGCGGGTATCTTTTTTATTTTTGAAGTTTTACGTCAAAATCTTTTTTTTCGGTGCTCAAAATTCAACAAGCACTGGATAAAATGGAATTTTTTGACGAAAAAATGGCAAAATTGTACTTTTTTTGGCACTGGTGCGCAATATGGTACCCCAAAAACATGTACCACAAAAATGTGTCTAGAAAGATTTGTTTATTCAAATTCCCGCATTTACATTAAGTTTTTATTTTAAAGTATGGTCGGTTAAAATGTCGTGTAATCTGTTTTAGAAAGCAAAAAAATCTTTCTAGACACATTTTTGTGGTACATGTTTTTGGGGTACCATATTGCGCACCAGTTCCCTTTTTTTGGCCAGATGTACTTTTTTCAAATTTTCGCAACCCTGTTTATATGGGATCGCCTCGGGTGTTGTGAGCGCTACTTTCTATCCTAGCTGAGACCCAGAAGCATTTTTCCATGGGATTTTGAAAAACCTTCAAAAGACCTTTGTAGGAAAAATTTCTACAAGCTACTAGAAATAGCTCCTAAATTTAGACTTTTTAATAAAAATTTTGGCGAAAACTTTTTCTCATTTTGAACCCGATTGCAGAACCTCAATTGCTATACCGAAGTGGTCTTCGAGATTTGCCCTCCCTGCTCTTCTATGCCCTGACTTGGATTGCTGTGCACTGTGCTCTTCAGGCAAGCGCCCTTTTAGGTCAACAGGCAAAATAACTTTGATAACGAGTGTTTTCAGGAGTACTTCCTGGACAAAATCCAGCGCCGGCTGCACCTGAGCAAGACCCGACAGACCAAATTTAATGAAAGTGGCCAGTTGTTTGCATTCAGCTTGTACTCTTTGATCCACGCCGGCTATATTCTGCACGAGTTGGGCATCCACAAGGACATCACCCAGCTGTGGACTGGATATCCAGAACTCCACCGCCACTTCTCACTCAGCACCAAGCTGTTCTTCATCTTTCAGGTAACAGTCTACAAATTGAATTTAAGTTGAATTGGATATTAAAAAAGGCATGCCGGTAAATCAGGGTAGATAACTCAAAATTTTGAAATAAAGTACTATTTGAAAGTTTTATCCAGTGCGTGTTGAGATTTGATCTCTAAAATAAAGATTTTGACTAAATTTTCAAAAGTTCAAAAGATTTTGGGTCTCAAATAAAATATAAATCTTTAGATAAAGTAAATTCTGCGCTAAATTGAAAAAAAAATTTTCTCAAAAATTTTGAGAAAATTTTTCTCAAAAAGATTGGTTTACTTGTCAGCCTCGGCCTTTCAAAGTAGTCAAAAATGGGAGCAGACTACAAGTCAGTGAAGTTGCTGAAAATAGAGTAAAAAATAGGGCGTGCACGCAGTGGGAATCTAACCTGTGACTTATAGGCTATGCGTATATGAAAGCCCCCCACCTTTAAAGGGGCATGCTCGCCGCCGATGGGAATATTTTGAAAGGCGGGTACCAGGTCGATTCAAAAAAGAATTATTTTGTAATGCAAACTTTTTGACCACCCTCTTCTGATAATTAACCATAATCACTCGCAACATTTAATGACATCGGTGGCTCAGTGGTAAAGCGCCCTACTGTGAAAGTCGGTCGTCGGTTCGAATCCTGTAGGAAGCTTTAGTTTTTCGTTGACTTTTACTAAAATGCGACATTTTAATTCTCGTTTGAATTACACTGGTACTCGCCCGTAAAAGCCCAAGTGCAAACCCCCTCAAAATTTTTTTGTACTTTTAAATAAAAGTACCCATTTTCAGCTGAAAATTTTTATTCTGAGGCACTCCAGTAGGCGAAAATTCCTCTGCAATCCGAATCATAAAGCAGAATTTGAAAAAAATACTTAGTCGCTGAGATATGACCTTAAGTTAGAGTAAAGTTAAACGGTCATTTTTAAAATATTGACACTCCTACTTTAGGTAATATCTCAGCGACTAAGTATTTTTAATTCTGCTTTATGATTCGGATTGCTGCCACTGAAGTGCCTCAAAATTTTCAGCTGAAAAACACCTTTATTTAAAAGTACAAAAATTTTTCTAGGGGGGGGGTTGCATCCGCCTTTCAAAATATTCCCATCGGCGGCGAGCATACCTCTTCAAATACGTAAAGCTCCTTACAAAATGACATTTGTATTTTAAAATTCTTCTCCTTTGAATTTACCTTTTCCACGCTTTTTTACATTTGAAATTGGATGTAACTGAAATGTCCTGGCTAATGTCTGAAAATTGGCCTGAACATTTTGTTACCGGCTATTTCATTTTGTTCCCGACTTTTTAAATTTGCTTTAAAATACTGAAATCTCCCGGCTTTTTCTCAAAAAAAGACTGGAATTTTCAGAAAAAAGCCGGGAGATTTCAGTTTTAAATATAGACTTTTAGATCACCTACTGGATCCACCAATTTCCGGAGTTTTACTTCCAGAAGCTCAAGCGAGATGAGATCCGATCACGAACCATCTACAGCATTCTTTTCTTCGGATTCACTAGTCTGGCTTATTTCGCCAAGTGAGTTTATGCGAGCTTTGTGCTTTTTAACAAAAAATAATTATTCAGCTTTAATCGCTTGGGTTTGGCACTACTTTCCCTGGAGTACTTCTCGCAGACCATCTTCCACTTCAGCCGCCTGCTCTATTTCACTGGAAAAGTGAAGCACGCATCAACTGCGTAAG
This sequence comes from Ditylenchus weischeri, assembly GCA_029231635.1. Taxonomy (NCBI): domain Eukaryota; kingdom Metazoa; phylum Nematoda; class Chromadorea; order Rhabditida; family Anguinidae; genus Ditylenchus; species Ditylenchus weischeri. Next base: position 27,528 of record JAMRYI010001014.1, on the reverse strand, counting down.
TCTGCACAACAAAAATCTTTCCGAAGACCAAAAAAATTACCAAAGTTCTTTATAGATTCAAGCCGTGGAATGTAATTTTCGTGTTGATCCGATTTGCTACAGTGTTAGTGTCCGTGCTGACCCTGTGGTACGGTCTGCGCTCCCATGAAACCCCATTTATTGACATTGTAAACGGAAATTGGAACACTCACATTGTTAGGTAGGTGTTTCATGGGTAAAACCTCTATTAATTCACCTTCCCAAAAGTGAAAAAATAAACCCAAAATTACTTGATTTTTCAATTTTCTTCCTTCAAAATTTAAGATTTTGGTCCATTTTTCAAAATTTTGTTCCATTTTTGTCTACATTAAATGCAGGCGCAGGGGGCTTGAGAGTTAGAGATGCGCGCACTCACTTACCTTAGACATGATTCCGAGAAGTACGTTGGATAATATTTGCCATATTAAGTTTTATTGCCAATGTTCTGTTATCAAAATATTGTGTAATAATGTGTTTAATACCTTGAATACCTTAATACCATTGAAAATATACAAAAAATTGAAATTAAGTCAAAAAAATTAAAATTTAGTCAAAAAAATTTTTTTTTCAAAAACTGACTTTTTAGGCCGAAAATGTCAGAAAACACCGTTTTTATTGTTTTTAGCGCATAAAAATTACTTAGGAATGGATTAAAACATGATTTTGAAAAAAAAAATTGGCAATATTCTATAGTAGCGCCGAAAATTGTCAAACTATGACTGAAGAGATGCCGGCAATCGTGCAACTAAACCTGCTTGCCCATGGAATTGCTTTTTTAATCTGATTTCGCTTGCCAAACTGCACGTTCCTTGCTCTTCCAACTTTTTGATGTTTCTATAGTCTACAGTCTTCATCGGAATTCCAGTTTCTTCTATTATATTCTTGGCATCCCAAACCATTCAATTCAAGAGACCTATGACCATTGATTGCATATTGCTCTTCAGAATATTCTTGGCTTCTTCCATTTTGCGGTCGGCTTTTTTCTTCCTCTTTTTGTTTGACACTTTTTGTAGCCCGACGGGGTACCTTAAAAATAATTACAGTTTGTCACTTTTGAAGAAGGGAATCAATTGAGGCTTTACGGTACTCGGATTAGATTGATTATGTAATGGTTTTTTTTACAGACTGAACACACTGCTAGTGATCGTGTTGGTCCAATTATACATGCTTTTCAACTTCTCCACATTCCACTTCTCTCGTTTCCGAGAGCGCAGTAAAGGTGTCCAAAGTGTGTCCAGCAAGAACAAGGCTGCCAAGAAAGACAAGAAAGTCAAAAATGATGAGGTAAATAGAATTCTTATGCTAGTTTTTGAGCCAGATAAAACATACTTCATTCCCATTTTCCCGTTTTTGTTAAAGATTCACATGACAAAATCAGGTAGGAAACGATTTAGCAGCGGAAAAAATAGCGGCGGAAAAAACGACGGCGGAATTTAAAACGGGCTTTTCATAAATATTCGTCTTGCATACCCCAATTTATGACACCAGATTCGTGTCCAGCATGGTCGCTTTGCTTATAAAAATACTCTGCAGTCTCAGAACTTATTCATATTTTGAATTCCACTCGTTTCCGAAAATAAATTTGAATTTTTGTTGTCTCGAGAGGAATTCAAAATATGAGTGACTTCAGAGACTAAAGAGCATTTTTATAAGCAAAGCGACCATGCTAATCTGGTGTCAGAAATTTCAAAAACCTACATAAAACTCCCTTTTAAAATTTCTTCACCGTTTTTTCCGCCACTATTCTTTCAGCCGCCTACCGTAAATGTTCTAATAGAGCCCCCTTCCTTACAGAGCCCCACCCTTCTCGACTTTGAGGGTCTGTATCTCGGAGCAGATTCAATATTTTGCAAAGCTGTTCATTGAATTTTCTTAACTCCCACGAGCTTTATCGATTCCACTTTTTCGATATTGGATTTTCACCCAAAAATCTCAAGATCGACCTCCAAATTTTCAGATTTTCGGAGGATTGAAAAATAGAGCCCCCGGGGGCTTTATTAGAACATTCACGGTAATCATCTCCCAACCCAAAATCAAAATTCAAAAATCCTACCCAAATTTTTAAAACAACTATTTAAATTTGTAGGACAACTCCACCGGCAACGAGAGTGCTTCTCCAGACACCAAAAAGCATAAATGAGCAACTATTTCTAAAGAATTTGCATGCTGGTTAGATTATTTAGGAGCAGCCAGCCTTCCAAACTAATATCCCCAAAGCTATCTTTGTAAGCATAAACGCATATCCTGACTATATCACACTTGCTTCACATGAATATCTAACCAGCCAAATATTTTCAAGCTAAAAGGTTTTTTTTAACCATTGTTATAGTATTTTTTTAAACTTTTGATAGAATTTTTTCTGCTGTGTAAAATCTCGTCGTAAGTGAAAACACCTGCTAAATTGTGTATTTCTCGCCCCAAGTCACCTCCAATTATGGCCCCACTCCCCTGATTTTCAAAATCGGCTGTTTCGCATTGTGTTTTGAAATATATTTTTGAGGGCTGCTCTCAGGGCAACCAGACATTTGTCACTTTTTCGTTAACTGTACAGTCAAACCTGGCTAACCCGTCACTCCAGTAACACGTCACCCCCGCTAACCCGTCACTCCAGTAACACGTCACCCCCGCTAACCCGTCACTTCAAAAAAATTTGGTTGGCCGAGAAAGAAATTCCGCTGATCTTACCCCAATTAACCCGTCACCCCTGTCAACCCGTCACCCTCCGTCCACAACCAACAAAGAAAATTACCCTTGATAAGCCGTCACCTAGCATATTGCGGAAAAGTTTTCAAATTTCTTTTTTAACCTTTTGTGTTTCATCACAGCGACGCCTTGGATGAGGTCTTTTATCAAGAGCAAAGGAAGTCGCAGAAGCAAAGTAGGATCAAGGACTTCTTCCCTACTGTTCAGCGTCTGATTTGGGTGGTTGAATTGTTGGTTGCTCGAATAAACGATTCTTATCGATACTTGTAATCCTACACCCTCGGTAACCCGTCACCCTGGCTAACCCGTCACCTCAAGTTGGTCCCCAGGGGTGACCCGTCACTTCGACTGTATGTCCCGCATACAGTTAACGAAAAAGTGACAATATGGCGCGACATTATTCACTATTAGTCACAAATGTCTGTCCGCAATAAAATTACCAGAAGTGAAAATGATAATTTGGCGGCATAAATACAAGTTTTACATAGTATTCTGAATCTTTTCTGAAATGAATGGTAAATTTTTCCGACCCTAACATTTTCCACTAAATTTTTTTTCTCGAAAGCATAATTTTCGGCACTTATGCCGTTGGGCCCCCTCTATTTTGGCACTTTTTAACATGTGTGTTTATTGTGTTCGTCTATAACTTTTTTTGTTACTAGATACAATATTGGCAATGGAAGAGCTTCAAAACACAACTCTAAAAAAATTGTACGAAAAATTGAAGTGGACAAACGAATAGAGGGGGGCCCAACGGCATAAGTGCCTAATTTTCTTGGTATTCTATTACATAGGAATATTTTTTTTGGTCAGAAGCGCGAAAATTTAGGATTGGAAAAAATACAGCCCACTTATTATTGTTGATTTTCTTTGTGTGTTTGATGAAACTGATGACGTGGTTGTGGTTTTGCGTGGGAGTTAAAGGATATTTATTTATTGCGCTTCCATTTCTTATGTCTCTTTCCTGTGATTGTTTTTTTGTTAAACTACCGACTTTTTGAATTGTTTGCAATTTTGTTTGTAGCACCAATATTTAGTTGTCTATCTTTTTATTTATTTTGCTTCATATTTTGCTAGACAAGCTTGTAGACACAACAAAAAGTTATCTTGGTTTGAGCTGTTGTTTTAATTTATTCATTTACTTTATTTATTTTTCGGGTGTTTTAATAAAAAAAAAAGTTAAGTGATTTATTGTGTTAGATGTTTTTTTGGCAGCTACAAAGAAACAAACACATTTATACGTTGCATCAAAATAAAAAAGGATCAGCTTGAATCGCTCTCAAATTTTATATTACCCTTTTTCTTTAAATTTTTCTTATAATTTTTGAAATTTTTTGAACTAGCGTGAAGTACTGATAAAGAACCGCATCGTACATCATTTTGCAGCATTTTTCCTAATCTTTCATTTGATATATTGAATATTATAGCACTAATTTACATTTCTGTTTTTAGAATGGCAAATGTGCGACCAGCTATTTTGAAACTTTGGCAGGATGGAAAAAAGAAAAGCGAAATTTCTCATTTGTTAAATGTACCCTACACAACCGAGAGTGACGCTATCAAGCGATTTGACGGTTATGGATTATTTTGTATGGCCTTATCTCCAATCAAAAGCCTGCGCAAAGCCACATAAAACAATAGCTGAGTTGAAGGCAACGCTAGTGAAAGAATGGGATGAAATTCCGCAGGAAATGATTCAAAAATCTATTGACAGTTTTCCAAAAAGAGTCAGAAAATGTATTGATGCAAATGGTGGTTATTTTGATGAGTGAAATAAATTTTTGATATACCATTCGAAAAAGGAAAAAATGAGCAACATTTTATAACATTACACAGAAATTTATGGTTTTGAAATAATACAAAAAATAGCGATAAAATTTTCACTGGAACTTTTGGATCACCCGTTAAAACTTTAATTTTGCTAAAGAAACTTGAACTTTTGACACTGGATTCGGATTCAGCATGGTCGATTTTCTTATAAAAATGCCCTTGAGCCTCACAACTTGCTGTAAAATTTTGAATTCCGCTCGAGATAACAATAATTCAAATCTCGAATTTTGAAATTTAAATGTTTTTTGTCTTGAGCGGAATTGTAAATTTCACAAGTTGTGATGTTTAAGGGCATTTTTATAAGCAAATTGACCATGCTGAATCCGAATTCGAAAATTGACGAGATCTGTCCTTTTGAAGTTGCATACGCAAAAATCTTGGCTTGGCTTGTTCGTATGGGCAAATAGTGACTTTTTCAAATTTTTTCCACTAACGTGTTTAGCGTGAATTTCTGGGCCTAACCGTCAAAGTCTTACCACCCGTCCCTCTTAAAGCGAGGTTTGACTGTATTCCAGAATATTTACGAAATTCTTAGCAGAATTAGCAATCAGTGTAGGAAGAAAATTTAGAGCCGAAAATCAAAGTGATCACTAGGATCACTAAAAGTAATTCAAAAATAAATTGAAGTTGCCGGTGGGGGGTTGAATGTGGACGTAATAGTGAGGCAGAACTCCACGAAGTCAATGCCAGGTCAAAATTACAAACTGACCAGTGATGATGGCCAGACGGAAAATAAAAATTTTCCTTTATTTGGAACTCTGGGCAACTCAAAACTGCTAAACACTTTTGAAAATGACTTTATAAGAGCCGAACAATAATCGTTTGAAGTGGTATGTCATAGAATGCCACTTTTTATCAAAAAGCCTTCAATCAAGTCGAACGAGCCTTTGATGGCGTCTGCGACAGCTGTGGAAGAAATGATCATGCATGATCTCAGTGCCGTCACAAAATGCTGTCTGTGGAAATTGCCATCTGAAAGTACACATCACATCAGCTTGCAGGAGACTCAATTCGGACAAACTTCATCGTAAATGAAATACTATTTACATGAACGATATATTTACAGGTATGGCTAGATTCTCTACCATTTAATAAGACAAGGTGCCACAATGAAAGCTATCGCTTGTTATCAATTCTGTGAGAAGCTACAACCTGCTAATGGATACTGGTGCGAAGAAACACACTTGACAGCTCAGACTTGGACTCGAATGGGAAAGCCGCCACTCCAACTCACTACAAGAAAGGGAAGCAATACATCCACAATGCTATCGACGACTTTCCAAAACGACTGCGCAAGTGTATTGTCGCTAATGGAAGTCATTTCTTTGAGTAGAGTAAAAAGCAAACCCCCTATCTGATAGAGGAAGAAAAATGCTACGTTATAGTGTATTTGGATGTTAATTTGGAAATGAATATTGCTCCAAACAATTTGCTCAAAGTTTGTCCCGGAACTTTTTTTACACCAGTTATTGAAAAAAAATTTGCGAAAAAGAAATTCGCGAAAGTAGCTCTCAAACACAGCAATATTCGAAAACGAAAATTTCGAAAACGGAAAAAAATTTGTTTGAACTGGCGCTATAATTTCACAACATTGACTATGTTTTAGAATCGAAAACTCCATCAATCAAAGTTCAATTGACTTTCTTTCTATCCTGATTTTTTTACTAATTATGCTTCCCCTAGAAATCCATTCAGATATTGCTTTTTTTATTGACTTAAAAAGAAGCTTGAACTTGAGCGTTCTATCGGCTAGATTATGTCCTATATTTATTCGCCGCTTTTCAACTGTAATTTCTTACTTGCTTTCCAAGGTTTATAGATTTTTTATTAGAAAATATCCAAATTGGGACACTATTAAACTTAATTGTTTTTAAGATGAAGTTCTACAAGGAGCTAAAGATGTTATTTGGAAGATTTGACAGAATATCAGATGATAAGCAGGTGTGCAATCAGCGCAAATTTCTGGTGGAGTCGCTAAACTTGCAAATTCGAGCAGCGAATTTCTGTATAGATCCAAATTCTTACGGTAAATATGTGTAAAAGGGTCCTCTTTTAATTTTCTTCCTACTTTTTGCAGGGGTCATTCAGAACGCCGACGGAGGACTGACCATATTAGAGGCTTTCAAAACGTTGCAGCGTCAATTCAATATGATGCGAGCTATGCGAATGCGCGACCATGCTGAAATATTAGAAGAAGTTGTTGGATCACTGATCAAGACTACCAGGAAGAGTCTTGAGGTCATTATTGGACGCACTCAGACGAGTAACGTTTCTTGATTATGCGTTCAAAAGTGATAATCCTTGTTTTTCAGGAACAGTTACTTTTCAATCAGCAGACGTTAGCAAAAGAAAGGACGATGAAATTGAAGAAGCTTGTAAATCCATTCTGGTACTTGATGCATTTGTTTTTTTTTCATTTCCTAATCCTCGTTATAGGGTCGGCTAGATGTTTGCATAGATTGGAAAAAAAGGAAACTGGCAGCAACGTTACTGTAAAAGGCGTCTCATTCAGTAGGATGTCAGTCGATAATGGGAAGAGCGTCTTGCAGCTATTTTTGGAAGGGAAAGAAATCGGTGAGTTCTCAAGAATTGCTTTTTGTCACTTTTCGATAATTGTTTATTTCGTTAAGATGAGGCCATTGCTGAAGTCTTAGCATCCGAAAGCCAGCTATTTCAATCGAGCCAGACTACTTCAAAATCTTAAATGAAGCATCAATGGAGTGTTTCGTCTGCCTGGAGTTCGGTTGCAAGTCTACAGTCCATCAATCTTATTATTCTTTCAGAGATCACCTTCATGAAAGTCACGGTAAGCCAGATTTGCGTCGCTTTTATCGTATGTGAAATGATCTAATTAGGTGATGAAGAACCACTGGAAGCTTATTTGTGATTCTGAGTCCATGAAACCGTTAGAATTGAGTATAGTAGATCAATGTGCCTTAAGTTGTTCCTTTGACATTGATGCGAGAATAAAGAGTTTATGATGACAGATAAATGGTCTTTTACTACCTTTACTTTGCTTGTATTGTGAACTTTTTTCTTAAAAAGGGGTGTGGTGAGTATATCATGCACATGTGGTAATTTTTGATAAATTTGATAAATTTCGGCCTATGGTCTAGGTGAGAAAAAAATATGTTTGACCACTTTACCTAAATGACTGTCAGTTTTTTTAAATAGTTTAGAATGTTAGTAGCAAAGTCAACCCGTTCTATTTTTTTACCGACTAGTCCATACTTTCCTAAAATTGTTATTTGTGAAAAAAAAAACTGTTTTAAGTCAGTCATAATTCATCAGAACACCGTGCTATTAGGGGGTGCTATTAGGCTTGCTATTACAAGGGTAACCCATGAAAAAAATCAGAACAATCAGATTTTGAAAAAAGTCAGGTAATCAGATATCAAATGTCATCTGCAACACTGGTGCGCACCCTATTTTTAAGCCATTTTTTGTGGATTAACTCATTTCTCGGGCCAAAAAGTATTGAGCGATGGATTGCGACTATTTCCAGCACTGTTTTATCGGCGGCAAATGTCCTAATTTCAATATTTCATGCAAATGACCATCAAAATAAAGGGAAACTAACCAGAAGCCATATACTTTGGTTTTCATCGCCCCCTGCTCTACCCATTTGATTGACTTCTTACAAGGTAATATTGATTTTTGGCGCTACTGTAATATAACTAACCCCCAAAAAAAACTCTACTGTAATATATTAAAAAAACAACTTTTCTACCTTTCAGCCATACTCACCCCATTCACCCCAAGCATTACCTTAGGCTTAGGTTTAGGCTTAGGCTTCCCAAGCTTTAACAATTGCCAACACTGAGATAATAAGTTTCAGTCATACTTACCCCATTGACCCCAACTTTTCCATCATACTTTAAAATTGCTTTTTGGTGCTGTTCTGGTGAAATTATTACTTAAAAATAATTTTCAGACGCTTTCAAAAACTTGATTTTGGGGGGTGGGTATATGACAATAGGTCAGATTTGAAGTGTATATTACAGTAGCTTTTTGGGAGTGTATATTACAGTAGCTTTTTGGGGGGTGTATATTACAGTAGCTTTTTGGGGGGTGTATATTACAGTAGCTTTTTGGGGTGTATATTACAGTAGCTTTTTGGGGGGTGTATATTACAGTAGCTTTTTGGGAGTGTATATTACAGTAGCTTTTTGGAAGTGTATATTACAGTAGCTTTTTGGGGTGTATATTACAGTAGCTTTTGGGGGGGGTGTATATTACAGTAGCTTTTTGGGGGGGTGTATATTACAGTAGCTTTTTTGGGGGTGTATATTACAGTAGCTTTTTGGGGGGGGTGTATATTACAGTAGCTTTTTGGGGGTGTATATTACAGTTGCGTCGATTTTTAGAGCCAGAATTTCATAGGAATCATATCAAAAAGTCACTGTCAAATTTTAATATATTGAATTTTTAAAAATGTTTGTTGTCTTGAAAGAATTTGAAATTTCGTAGGGGGGGTGGGTATATGACAGTAGGTCAGATTTGGGGGGGTGTATATTACAGTAGCTTTTTGGGGGGGGTATATGACAGTAGCGTCGATTTTTAGAGTCAGAATTTCATGAGGAATCACATGAAAAGTCACTGTCAAATTTTTAATATATTGAATTTTTTTATAAATGTTTGTTGTCTCGAAAGGAATTTGAAATTTCGTAGTTAGTATAAACTTGAAAAAATGAGTATGTAAATCGACTATACTCAACACGATTCCGGTGTCAGAGTTTTGTTTTCGACTAGCGCAGATGTCAAAATAAATTTTTACGCAGAATCCCTTCCGCCCGAAAATCTAAATTTTGATTTTTATGAAATCAAATTTAAAAAAATTGGCCAAGCATATGGTTGATCTGCAGGTTCACCAAAAAAGAGGGCGACTGAAAAAGGCCATTACGTTGTTAATCCGCAGTGTCAGCCGAAAAACAAGTTTTTCCTCCTGTTTTGATAGGCCATTTAATTATATGCATGTGTTTGAAGAAAAACATCGAGAAATAATAACAAAAAACACATATATTTCAATGTTCATTATTGATTCTCTAACGAAATGACATGCACATCTAGCATTAATGGCTTCAAAAGGTGACTCATTTTTTAACTGAAGCGAAAAATGTTTTAATCACCTGAAAGTTTTCTCTTTAGTCGTTTTCTGAAAAAAAATTATGTTAAAATTTAAAGTAAGATTTTTTTGATTTGTCCCGAAAAATAAGGATCTAATTACATAGGGCAAGAGTACACTATTTGGGGTAGCTCAAAGGTGCGTTTTTTTAAGGGAAAGTATGTCTCAGGGCCAGAAAAGTGGAAAAAAGTGTGGGAAGGACGTTTTTCGAAAAAAAAAATTTCTCGATTGCCTTGGTCCCCCTGTGGTTTTGGTCATTTTGCCTTGGTCCCCCTGTGGTTTTTGGTCATTTTGCCTTGGTCCCCCTGTGGTTTTGGTTATTTTTGCCTTGGTCCCCCCTGTGGTTTTTGGTCATTTTGCCTTGGTCCCCCTGTGGTTTTTGGTCATTTTGCCTTGGTCCCCCTGTGGTTTTTGGTCATTTTGCCTTGGTCCCCCTGTGGTTTGGTTATTTTGCCTTGGTCCCCCTGTGGTTTGGTCATTTTGCCTTGGTCCCCCTGTGGTCTTTGGTCATTTTGCCTTGGTCCCCCTGTGGTTTTTGGTTATTTTGCCTTGGTCCCCCTGTGGTTTTTGGTCATTTTTGCCTTGGTCCCCCTGTGGTTTGGTCATTTTGCCTTGGTCCCCCTGTGGTTTTTGGTCATTTTTGCCTTGGTCCCCCGTGTTATTTATGTCAAAAATTTGATTTCTATTTTTATTTTTAATACTGCTTTTACATATTGGCAGCAAGATTTAAGAGTATACAAAAATAAAGACAGAATGTCATTCATGGTGCGGTATCTTATTCCGTTTTGGCAACTGGAGCTTGGCAAAAATAGTCTGTGTATACCGTATTTATTCTAATTTAGCGGCATGCCGTTAAATTTTGTATAGTTGTAAGATTGTATAGTTGGGCCAAGTCAATTTGACAACTTCAGTATCTTTCTTGTTTTTGACTAGGGCGGATGTAATCATTTTTAGGGTCCACATTTCGACAAACGGTTTTTTCAATCTTTTATTTTTGTTTATGCTATCGTACAAAAAAATTTAAGCTTTGTCCTGGTCCTCTCTGAAGTCAAACATTCAAAATTAATTTTATTTTTTATGAAATAAGTATTGCAATTAAAGGCCCTTTTAATCGCTGAGGTATGCATATTGTGAACAGAAGTATTTTTATTTTCTTTTGCTCACTTGCATCCCTTGGACTGTCAGAAATCTATGGCACTTGGCCATATGACCCTTACGGTCCTGATTATTATGAGATGTATCCCTACCCCAATCCATACTACAACACCTGGGTGCCCAACAGGTAAATAAGGTTTTTAAGAATTATCAGGTGGAAAGAAAGTTCGTAATGGGTTTCTGAGCCAATTTTTTTCAATGAAAATCTTTTTTTTTTAAAGTTCCAAATATACAGGGTTGAAGCATTTTAGCTCCTCTTTCAAATGATATATAACATAATACATCTGCTTTAATGTTTAATCGGTATAATGGGAATAAGAAATACAGGGCAGAAAAATGAATCATCCGCCAGCTTTTGGGTAGTTTTTTCTTTGTTGCTTCCCTTTCTTATTAAAAATTTTGCTTTATTCCATTTATTCAAACTAAAATGGGTGATTTGCGTCCAGCTATTGTACGCCTTTATCAAGAGGGTAAAAGAGTGATGGAGATTTCTCGACTCCTCAACATACCCCAGCCAACAGTCAGCAAATATTCAAAATGCAATCGATAGTTTCCCTAAACGGTTGCGTAAATGTATTGCTGCTAATGGTGGTCATTTTGTGGAATAGATATATATTATGTTATATACCATTTTGAAGAAAGGCTAAAATGCTTCAACCCTGTATATTTGGAACTTTAAAAAAAAAGATTTTCATTGAAAAAAATTGGCTCAGAAACCCATTACGAACTTTCTTTCCACCAGTTATTTAAATTTTTGCAAGATTGCTAAATGTCCCATCTAATTTTTTTCTAGAGTAGTAGAAGGCCAAATCACAGGAGCACAAGGAGGAGCACAAATTGGAAGTTTAGTTGGCGGTATACTTGGCTTAGTTGGATAAAATAAATATTTATATATCTTTTTAATTTGTAATAAACGTTTTTTGTATTTTTTATAAAGTGTTGAATTTATTGTTTATGGAAGTGTGCTACCTAGAAATACATTCCAAGCACGATATAACGACGCCCTGGGAAGCGTGCCCAAATGGTTGTTATGTCGAGAAGATCATTGTAGTAAGGATCGCTAAATCGAAGTTCGACTAGAATTGGTCAAATTGCCGGCCATTTTAAAATCGGTCATATGGCTGGTTGTAATGCCGGCTAAATGGTCGCCATATAACACGCCTCCGTTTAAACTTGTTTTCATTGATGATTTTAGGGGGGGGAGGTAGTTGGTTTTGTATGCGGTATTTTTCATCGTCAAGCGAAAATCGCAAAATCGCCTGGATGGTGCGCGCCAAATCAACTGTGAAATTTTTCGAATATTACTCGAGAAACTTAACAGTCAATTCGGTGTGTTCATCTTGAGTCAGGATGGTACGCTTTCTAGCTGAGCCTGAGTCAGATTTCTGCACGTGGGCTGCAGTCAAACCTCGCTAATATACTCATGGGACCGAGCGAAAGTGGCATAATGCAGCAATGGATGTTATGGTAAAGAAGGTTTATTCAACCACTGATCATCAAAGCTTATTCTCTTGGGTTCGTGGGCGGAGTTTTTCGAGCAGAGGACGCAGCACCTGAAGTTGCCATTCTGAAGAGATTTGGGTGGCATAATAATATATGTTTGTGCTGAATATTCTCAGGACCGAGCAAATGTGGCATAATAGCGAGGTGGCATAATAAAGGGGTGTCATATTAGAGGTTTGACTGTACTAATTTCAGAATGGTGCAAAATACCGCCTTCTACACCTCCCCCCACCCTTCACCTTCCAAATTCAGAAATAAAAAAGTTGGCTAAATTTTGTTTTACCGAGTTCTCCCAAAAGTGTGTTTTAACCACTTTCTGAGCTTCTCCGGTCGTTATTAGGCTAGAAAAGATGTTTTTAGGTGGGGGGAAGGAAATTTTCCAAAAAAATAATTTTGACCGAAATTTTGACTTTTTTTCCACGGTCGCCAAGGTAATCTAGCCACGAGGAGTACCTAAACTCCACAAAAGATGGAATTTGAACAAAGTTTTGTTAACTGGAGCCTATGGCAAAAAAAACTTTTAATGCATACCGCATTACCTCTAATTAAACCAACGGTGCGTTTATTTTTCAACCTTCCTCCAAAAGATGCGTTAATTAGGTTGGGGCGCAGGGGGCTTGGTGGGTTAAAGATGCGCGCACTCACTTGCCTTAGACATGATTCTGAGCAGGAGTCTAGATCAAAAATGCATGTGAAAGATCTTTTTGCCCAGATCCAGTGACCAAAACAGGGTAGAATACCCCTATGTATGGTGGTTTACCGTGGGAAACCAGGGCAAAAAGTCAAAAAAATTTCAACAATGTCCTTCCGCCACACTAAAAACATCTTTTCTAGCAGGGGTGGGACGGAATTCCGATTTCCGATTTCCGGCACTTTTTTCCTTCCGATTTCCGACTTCCGATTTCCGAAAAATGGGTCAAATTTCGGAAGAAAATAAATAACTTAGAAAAAAATTAAAAAAATTTTTTTCAGAAATTTTTTGAATTTCTTCCGATTTTCGATTTCCGACACTTTTTTCCTTCCGATTTCCGACTTCCGATTTTGAAAATTTTTTTCTTCCGGTTCCGATTTTTGTTACGACTTTTTTTGTCTTCCGTCCCACCCCTGCTGTATACAATTAAATACCGGTAAGACGTGACCCCTTAATTTCGGCCTCATTTTTACCTTAGCTTTTGGAGATCTCTGACAAAATGAATATTTCAGTAAGGTCTAAAAATACCTCATAGCAATGAATTATATCATTTTCGCTAGCTTAATACCACAAACTGAGATCAATTTCAAGTAATATACCAGTATGTGTCATAACTCTTCGCGTTTTTTTCAAATTTTTAGTCAGAATCGATTTTTTTCTTTTTCATATTTCTTCATTTCTTTCGTCGAAAATCATTTCCAAATAACAGTGAAATCTTCATTCAAGGCAACGCCTTGAAGCTACCTTGCCCATCTTGATGAGGTGGCAGTGAATTGTTTTGAAAGGTAGTTGCATTCGATCAGATAACTCACGGACAGTTACTTTTGGTTCTTCCTCCACAACAGCTCGATTCGCATCCTCATTGAAATTGTCTGGGCGTCCGGTTCGTTCGTCATCTTCACACGTCCTGTCACCATTCTTGAACTTTGCGAACCAGTATTGACACGCTCTCTTCTTTGAGGTTTCTTGGCCATAAACTTTGTTGATTTCTTCCGATGCTTTTACTGCGTTGATCCCTTTGTCATAGAAAAAGAGCATAACGTGGCGGAGATGGTTGCTGATTTCTGGCTTAATTCCTTGGCCTCGAGGCATCTAAAACATGCTTAATTTGAACACAAGTCACATTTCAATAAAAAATGAAGAATTTCATGAAGAAATATGCGAAAAAGAAAAAAAATCGATTCTGACTAAAAATTTGAAAAAAACGCGAAGAGTTATGACACATACTGGTACTCTTTATTTTTACGTGGTCGAAATGTAGTTTTTCTTATCAAATTTGTCTATTTTCGAAAAAAAATATGGGAGAACTGGTTTCAAATAATTTTTCTTTGTGTTTTGTTTTATGTTTTGAAAGAAAACATAAAGAATAGTATCAGTATAGTGTGTGCAAACAGATGTGTGCAGAACTATTTTTAGTGTGAAACCCAAATAAGATCAGTGTTAAAAACAAAGGCCAATTATTTTTATCTTTTTTCTAACACAGACTAGTTAGATCAATATTTAGAGCATCTGTATTGCTTAAATCATATTTCGGCTGTCTTTTTTATTTTTAACAAAAATGAACAATCAGGTAGGTTGACTTTGATTTTTTTTTGAAGGACCATGGTTGTTGTGCGCAGCAGCATGTCCAAAATTTAGATTGGCGCAGGGAAAGCACTACTCTTTTGAGTTATTTTGAATGACTTAAAAAGTAAGGTGCGAGACGAAATAGAACAGTCCCTGCCAATTCAAACTTTGGACATGCCGCTGCACGCAAAAACCATGGCCCTTTAAATTAGTGTACATTTTTGTAGATTTAAAGCTGATAACTCTATTTTTAACAAACCTAAAAAATAAAGCGGCTATAGTGAAGAATAGGGTTCCAAAAATCAGCTTGGTCCCCCCTGTTGTTTTTCGTAGAAACTCCCCCGGGGGAGAAATTACAGGAAATACGGTAAGTAATTTTGTGTAGCTGTATTAGTTTAGATATGAAAATAATAAAGGCAAAAAAATTGCAAAAAAACCAAAGAGGGGACCGAGGCAAAAATTTTGGAAAAAAAACCAAAGGGGGGCCAAGGGGAAAAAAGGGGGACTTAAAGGTGAATAGAGCCACATTTTTAGTTGCTTTATTCACAATTTTTTTAGCAAGACTTACTCCAGTATAAGCAAACATGTGCCATTATCGGTGCTGGTATTAGTGGGCTAGCATCGGCCAGATGGGCTTTGCTTTATGGCTTAAAGCCGGTCATTTTTGAGCAATCCTCTTCAATTGGTGGCAAGTGGAAATACACTTCAGATCCGTCACAGCGTAATTTCACATATAAGAAGTCCACATAAAATTAAAAAAAAAAACATTTAATTTTTAGTGTCTGTAATGAAAAGTACAGTGCTTAACACATCCAAAGAAATGACTGCCTTTTCCGATTTCCCCCCTCCTGAGCATTTTCCCCCATACTTGCAGCACTCCCAAATGTTGGAGTACTTAGAAATGTATGCTGAACACAACCATCTCCTCAAATTTGTTCGTTTTGAGACCATAGTGCTCAACATTGCTCGCTCACACACCTATCATGAGGATGGTAGATGGGTGGTGAGCTATAGAACAAAATGTGACCCTAGTCAACAACAAGAAGTATTCGACTGTGTTCTACTAGCCCAAGGACCTCATGCGAAAAAAAATGTGCCGAAATGGCCAAATATGGATAATTTCAAGGGAAGAGTAATACATTCTCAAAATTACAAGGATTTTCGTGGATTTGAGGACGCAGTTAATGTGGTTGTGGGCATTGGTAATTCTGCTGGAGACATTGCTGTGGATCTTAATCGAGTCAGTCAACAGGTTGGGCTGGCTTTTTAATATTCTGATCACTTAAAATTCAGGCATATCCAGTCAGGCCTTGGTCCCCCTGTCGTTTTTTGTATTTTTAAGACTTAGATAAGGGTTAGCCAGTGTATTTTAGGACGGATTTAGCCAGTCAGTCTCTTGAGCAAAAATTATGGGATAGCTGAAGTAAAGGCTGCAATTTTTTGTTAATTGACGGATGAAGCTGAGTAATCGTCGAGTATACTACACGAGTATACTACACTGGGTTCCAAAAATCAGCTTATTCCCCCCTGTTGTTTTATTTTTAAAAACAACAGGGGATAAGCTTGATTTTATTAAAATTATAGGACCAAACTAGTTTCTACGAAAAACAAGAGGGGGGACCAAGCTGATTTTTATTAAAATTTATAGGACCAAACTAGTTTCTACGAAAAACAAGAGGGGGGACCAAGCTGATTTTACGAAAAACAACAGGGGGACCAAGCTGATTTTTGGAACCCTATTCTTCACTATAGCCCTACACTTCTTTAAACCCATAACTTAAAAAATTGATTTAATAATAAACCCAAATTTGAAAAAAGCACGAACATCCAATCAGCTCGCCTATGAATTACATGAAAAATTGATTTTTTTACAAAATAAAGTTTTATAGACCTATATAAGTTCAAGACGAGGTTCATGGGTTGTAAGTCGCCTAGGGGATAGAGGTATACCTATTGATATGCAGGTAGGAAAAAAAACATTTTTACAACGGTTTTTTTAACATTTTCAGTTCACCACACGTTTTTTGAGGAGTTATTTGCCTCGGCTGGTACCTCAGTCAATTCTAGATTGGTTGGGAGAGAGCAAATTGCAATCCCGTTTTGATCATGCCAAGTACGGACTCATACCTAAGCACAGACTAAGTCAACAACAAGTGACTATGAATGATGAATTGCCCAGTAGAATCATTTGTGGGGCTGTAATCGTTAAGGTAAGTATAAAAACATCGACGCCACTTGTTTTTACAAAGAATTTTGAAATTTTGTTTTAAAAGAGTCTGGCGATTCTGAGGTTTGCTCGATGCAAGGTAGGGGCAAGGACTGAGGTAAGGAAAGGGCAAGGGCAAAAAACCGCCCTTAAAATCAATAGTTACATAAATGATGAATCAAAACATAATATTTCATTCAAACACTCAAAACAACTCATTCAAATTCGCGGCAAGTCTTGGCATGACAAACACTTCACGTACTCACAAAGCGCTTCAAACGCTCATTCAGGATTGTTCTAACGTTACGCCTTGCGGCGTTACGCCTTGATGAAAACAAACGCCGGCGTTTAAAACGCCGGCGTTAAGGCGGCGTTACGCCGGCTACTCGGCGTTAAAACAATCCTGCGCTCATTATCATTTCTCTCGCTCAATACACAAGCTTTTTTTGTTTGTCACTTCTTAATTATCTTCCATTAACTTTCGTTCAATTTACAGCTATCGAATTGGGTTCTGGTGAGAAGCTTCGAACTTGTTAGCAGCACTATTGCATTTCCGCATTTCCGCTCCATCGCACTGACTTTAGCAAAACTGCGTTGACGTCAGTCAAAAGTTAGTGAGTTGACTTTGAATACAGCTGACGCTCGGCATAAAATACACCTTGGGACCGGACCCAGGTGTATTTCATAACAAACTGTATCTTACCGGGTGTCTCAAAAGTTCGAACTCACTTTTTAAGATTTGAGTTTTTCTTAAAACAGTGTAGACATCAACAAATATTTAATACCATTTTGTAGCCTTAAGTGTCCTCTTTCCAACAAGGTATCAAACGTAAATTTTATTCAACAAAATGACCGCCAACAGCCTCAACACACTTCTTCAGTCTTTTTGGAAAATTATCGATGGCCTTCTGAATCATTTCTTGTGGAATTGCATCCCATTCTCTCACCAACGAAGCCTTCAACTCTGCGATCGTTTTGTGTGGTTTAGAGCAGGCCTTTGACGCAAGGTAAGGCCACACAAAATAGTCCATGACAGTCAAATCGGGGGGGAGTTGGGCGGCCACTGACCAATTGGCTTTGTCCAATGAGGATCCACAGTGATGGCGTCCGGAAAATTGTCCTTGATCCAGTCTTGTGTTTCGTAGGCTCGATGAGAAGGCGCTCCATCCTGTTGAAATATCCCAGTCTTCTGGCATGTTTTCTTCAGCCCAAGGAAGCACATCTGTCTCCAACATTTGTCGATATTCCGAGCCACGAGTTCGAACTTTTGAGACACCCGGTACATCAAGCCTAATTTGAAGAACCATGGTTTTTGCAAGCAGTGGCATGTACAAAGTTTGAATTAACGGGAACGGTATGTTGCGTCTCTCACTGTACAAAATAACTCAAAAGGTTACAAAGGTTACAAAGAGACGAAAAAGAACTGTCACGCGAAAATTCAAATTTTGGTCATTTTTTCGACTTTTGAAACTAATACTTATAAGTAACACTAATAATTATGGTCTTTTAACGGGGTAATTTTAGTCTGGACCGGACCTGGGTCTATCGGATGTGTCTTATATCGAGCGGCAACTGTAACTTGAATAAGATCCAAACCGGCTGTGGGCCATAATAGAATAAGTGATACACCTTCGGGTCAAAACAGAAAGTTAGTAATAGTTCGAACATTTTCTGGTCAACAAGAATAGTAACCTTATCTTATTGTCAAACGAGAATGTTAGTATCTATGCCTTCGGCCCAAAAAAAATAGTGATGAAGTTTGGTTTGAATGTTCCAACAATCAAACATCTTAAGCGTATCTCCTCCTATGGAGCCACATTCCTTGGGGTTAAAGACAAGCAGCACACCCAGACAGTTGAAAAGTCGGCGAAAGCGTAAACTTCTCTTGGTTGCTCCACAGCAAGATTCAGTCAAGCAGCAGCAGTAACGGGTGTCCCATAAGTCTTTTGCGGACTTTAAAGGGGCATGCCCACGCTAATAAGAGGTGGTGCCCGGGAATTCAAAAATTTTTCCTAATTACTGGACTTCTGGTGGTGGATGGTGGACTTCTTGGTTTCTGACAAAACAAGGCCTAGAATTTGATTTTAGGTATGGTTTTGTTAGAAACCAAGTTAAAAAATCCGTACATAAGTTCAATAACTAGGAAAATTTTTGAATTCAGGCACCTCTTAGCGTGGGCATGCTGCTAAAACTTATTTTCAATAACAATTTTTGTTTCAGAAAAAATTTCTAAATATACAGATGTGCAGCACATTCGCTCCTCTTTCGAATGATATGTGAACACAAATAATTAATCATGAAAATGGCCACCTTAAGCCTCAATACATTTCTTAGACGTTTAGGAAAGCTGTCAATAATTTTTTGAATCATATGTTGTGGAATGTTATCGGTACTTATTTAGTTGAAACCCCACCCCCCCAAAAGGTCATTTTTTAATTTTTTGTGCTTGTTTGAATTTTTTTCATATTATTTGTGAGTTTATTAGTAGCTTTTTAACCTAGCAATGGATGATCTTAGAGATTTTAACATTCGACGCCTATTTGAAGTGCACTTTCTCCAGTTTTGCTGGAGAAAGAAGTACGTAGGAAATGACATTATGTTTCATCTCTGGTCCCAAATTGCTGATCAATATGTTTGCATTTAATATGCATCTCGATTATGGTTGTCGTCGTTATTGCAATAAAAGTTGATTTTGGGTCCAAAAAACAAAAACCTGTTACAAAATCGAAAAATGACCTTTTTGGGGGCAACTAAATAAGTACCATGTTACCCCACTCTTGGACAAAAGATGCCTTCAATGCTGCGATTGAGTTGTGAGCACTTGAGCATGCTTTTGACTATAACTAGCCAAAATAATCCATGAAGTTCAAATCAGAAGAGTTGGGGGCCCACTCACCCACAATGGTTGGACTGTTACCCCAATGGGAGTCCACCTTAATGAAATCGGGGAAGTTTTCAGCAATCCAATTTTGGGTTTCAATAGCACGATGCGAAGGTGCCCCGTCTTGCATAAAGGTCCACTCATCACCCATGTTTTCCTCTGCCCATGGGAGCTCAAAACAGTTTGTGTGTTTTCTACATAAGCTTAGGTTAAACATCCCTAGCAAAATGAGAAGCAAAAAGTTAAAAGTAAAATGTAATTAAAGTCTCCCAAAATTATTCTTCTCCTCTTTGTTCTTTTATGCAAACACAACCTTTTATGCAAACACAACCACACCACAAGTACAAACATAAGTTTGGTGAATAAGTTTACATATCATTCGAAAGAGGAGCGAATGGGCTACACATCTGTATATTTAGAAATTTTTTCTGAAATAAAATTTGTTATCAAAAATAAGCTTTAAAGGGACTATGGGACACCCGTTGCTCAATCCTCAAGTTTCCATCGGGTCAACTCCAAACTACATTGTTTTCATCCGACAGTGGTCCAAATCAGTTCAATAAGGCGTCCTTAGTTAGTCAGCAGGGTCAGCCTCTTCCGCAGTCGCTTCACTCAGTCAGCCAAGCCAGGTGGTCCAGCAAGCCAGAAACTTCAGCAAAGCATACAAAAGTCCCGAAAGAAGGGAGCAATCAAGAACCAATCAATAAATCCATTTTCCTCTGTGATAGCGCCTGTGTATGCAAATTTAATAGAGCTAATTCCTTTTCCGCTGTCTCTGGTGTGGGCAACAGTCTCTAATTTTACTTTGACCCTCGGATCAGGCGTTCTAAATTCATATGTTGATGGAATCTGGAAAATACGGCCTTCAACCAGTGTTGTATGATTCTCGGCTCTGCTCTGACTCTGGCTCCGAGCAGGAGCTCAGAGCCAGAGCCGGAGACCCTTTGAAAATTTTTTTAGTGGTTTCTTAAAATATTTTATCAGAAAACTTTCGAAGCTCCAACAAGCAATATTTCAGTGATTGTTTAGTAATAAATCAATTTTAGCCAAACATTAGCTCCTTTTTATCTAATGGAGTGATTTGGGAAGATGGCTCAACCACTCTACCTGTCCATAATGTTATTCTTTGCACAGGCTATCGCCACACCTTTGACCTTATCGAAGGTGGACAGCTTATCAAAGTTAAGGAAAATAAATCTTGCCTCTACAAGCACATGTATCCAACAGAGTTACTCTGTGACGGCGACTCTGATCAGGTAATGCAAAAAAAAATTTTTTATTTACCATTTTTGGGAATTTTTGTCAAGGGCTTCCGCGGATCAGTGGAATCAAAAAAATTTTAGGGTTTCAGCCAACAATTTAAATAAATTACCTAAAAACAGTTTATTAACAAATAGGATATATAGACATGACCATTTGTAAATTCAAATTTGAGGGAAACAATTGAATAAAGGTAAAAAGACGGGAATTTAAAAAATAATGCAGGGCAGCGTGATTTTTTAGTTTTCGGCCCAAAATTTGGAAAGCGGTAGAGAATCACTCGCCAATTTTTTTTAAGTGCTGGAGTTTTTTGGACCACCCTGTATATAGCGCTTATTGTAAGCAGTGCTGTATAGTTCGCCTTGTTGCGCTCCGGCTCTAGCTACAGGGTTCAAAAATTGCCGCTCCGGCTGTGGCTCGAGTTTTCAAAAAAAAAGATTCCTTCGTCTCTTAGTTTTCCAAATTTTTGCTCTGGCTCTAGCTCAGAGCCGAAACAGTATAAACCGCAGAATCGGTAAATTGTCGAATTGGGTCGATTCCTTGTGACGGTTCATTTAGGTCGATCTCGAGTTTTTTTTAATATAAGAAATCGTAATCGGTGGAGTTTATGGTGGTTATAAAATTAAAAAATAAATAAAAACACAATATATATTTTGCTCCCAAACTTGGGCCTTCAAATTCAATAACTAAGGCTAAAGTGCCTTATACGCCGTCCTCCCAAAAGTGTGTTCTGGGGCCTATTCTACTAACATGAAAAGTGAAATTTAAAAGTGAAAAGTGAAAATGAAAAGTGAAATCTCATTTTCTGTTCTACTAAGATTTTGAAAAGTGAAAAGCGTAAAGT
The DNA here is from genome assembly GCA_029231635.1 of Ditylenchus weischeri. NCBI lineage: Eukaryota > Metazoa > Nematoda > Chromadorea > Rhabditida > Anguinidae > Ditylenchus > Ditylenchus weischeri. The sequence goes on along the minus strand of JAMRYI010001014.1, from coordinate 5,746 downwards.
GAAAAGTGAAATTGAAAAATGAAAAGTTTTCATGTAAATTTTCACTTGCTGTTCTACTAAACTGAAAATTGAAAAATGTGAAGTGAAAAGTGAAAAAATTTTCACGAAATTTTGTCGCCTAAGCGACTGGCCGACACTTTTCAAAGATGCGATTTTTTTGCCAATGCTTCCGTTTGTCTAGCTTGCTTGTCTCTCGGTTATATTTTATTTTATTTTCCTTGTTGCTCATTCTTCTTCTTTCCACCTCAAGGTTTTATTATTCGGCCTCTTTCCAGGTGTGATCATTCCCGGAGCTTACGACGAGGAAGACGTGGACGATAGCGAATTCATGAAGCTGATCGGGAAGGCATATTTTTAGGTTTTAGAAATATTTTTAGGTTGTTATCGTATTGTCCTCGATCCTCGCTGTTATTGTTGCTATGTGTTGATAATATAAAGAAGGGTTTCAAATAAGCTGATTTGAGTATCTGTGGAGAAATAAAAAGTGAAAATGAAAAGTGAAAATTGAATAATTAACGCCCCTGTAATTGACGCCACACCGCAAAGATGAAGAGTGAAATTGAAAAGTTAAAATGAAAAATGGAAAGTTTCGTAGAACAGAAAAGTGGGAAATTTTCACTTTTCACTTTACACTTTTCATTTTCACTTTTCACTTAGTAGAACAGAAAATCTTCACTTTTCAATTTTTCATTTTCACTTTACACTTTTCATGTAAATTTTTCACTTTTCATGTTAGTAGAATAGGCCCCTGACCACTTTTTGAGCTTCTCTGGTCTTTATTTGGGTAGATAACATGTTTTTAGGGCGCGGCCGACCATTTTTGCTTTGGTCCCCCAAGGTAAACCAAACTGAACAGGTACCCATATACCTCAGAAAGATGGAATTTGAACATATTTTTGTCTACTGGCGCCTACCGCATAAAGAAACTCTGGTATGCATGCTTTTTTCATGCATCCAGGGTCACTTTCGAGTGATTTGTGTCTAAGGTATGTGGGTGTGCGCATCTCAACCCCAAGCCCTCTTCATGCATCCAGAGTCACTTTCAGTGATTTGTGTCTAAGGTATGTGGGTGTGCCCATCTCAACCCCAAGCCCTCTTCATGCATCCAGAGTCACTTTCGAGTGATTTGTGTCTAAGGTATGTGGGTGTGTGCATCTCAACCCCAAGCCCTCTTCATGCATCCAGAGTCACTTTCAGAGTGATTTGTGTCTAAGGTATGTGGGTGTGTGCATCTCAGCCCCAGAAGCCCTCTTCATGCATCCAGAGTCACTTTCAGGTGATTTGTGTCTAAGGTATGTGGGTGTGTGCATCTCAACCCCAAGCCCTCTTCATGCATCCAGAGTCACTTTCGAGTGATTTGTGTCTAAGGTATGTGGGTGTGCGCATCTCAACCCCAAGCCCTCTTCATGCATCCAGAGTCACTTTCGAGGTGATTTGTGTCTAAGGTATGTGGGTGTAGCATCTCAACCCCAAGCCCTCTTCATGCATCCAGAGTCACTTTCGAGTGATTTGTGTCTAAGGTATGTGGGTGTGCGCATCTCAACCCCAAGCCCTCTTCATGCAGAGTCACTTTCGAGTGATTTGTGTCTAAGGTATGTGGTGTGCGCATCTCAACCCCAAGCCCTCTTCATGCATCAGAGTCACTTTCAGTGATTTGTGTCTAAGGTATGTGGGTGTGTGCATCTCAACCCCAAGCCCTCTTCATGCATCAGAGTCACTTTCAGTGATTTGTGTCTAGTATGTGGGTGTGTGCATCTCAACCCCAAGCCCTCTTCATGCATCAGAGTCACTTTCGAGTGATTTGTGTCTAAGGTATGTGGGTGTGGGCATCTCAACCCCAAGCCCTCTTCATGCATCCAGGAGTCACTTTCGAGTGATTTGTGTTCCTAAGGTATGTGGGTGTGTGCATCTATTTAAGCCCTCTTCATGCATCCAAGTGCTTTCAGTGATTTGTGTCTAAGGTATGTGTGTGTGCATCTCAACCCCAAGCCTCTTCATGCATCCAGAGTCACTTTCAGGTGATTTGTGTCTAAGGTATGTGGGTGTGCGCATCTCAACCCAAAGCCCTCTTCATGCATCCAGTCACTTTCGGTGATTTGTGTCTAAGGTATGTGGGTGTGTGTGCATCTCAACCCCAAGCCCTCTTCATGCATCCAGAGTCACTTTCGAGTGATTTGTGTCTAAGGTATGTGGGTGTGCGCATCTCAACCCCCAAGCCCTCTTCATGCATCCAGAGAGTCACTTTCGAGTGATTTGTGTCTAAGGTATGGGTGTGCGCATCTCAACCCCAAGCCTCTTCATGCATCCAGGGTCACTTGCGAGTGATTTGTGTCTAAGGTATGTGGGTGCGCGCATCTCAACTCTAAGCCCCCTAGCCCGCTGCGTCCCCTTCGGGACAAAAATATGTGTTCTACCCAAATAAAGACCAGAGAAGCTCAAAAAAGTGGTCAGAACACACTTTTGGGAGGACGACGTATTAAGAACTCCTGCCATAACTAAATGTAAAAATGTAGTTTTGTAGCTTCAAGCAACAAGAGCACCTTCTTTGGGCATAATTGGATTAGTGCATGCAAGTGGTGCCATCACGTCTGTAGTGGAGATGCAGGCCCGACTCTTCTTCCACTATTTCTGTGGCAGATCTGCTTGGACAACAACAAAAGCTGAAGCTGTGGCTGAGATAGCAAAGAATGAGAAAGCAAGAAGTCTCAAATATGTCAACAGTCCCCGCTACACTTTTCAAGTTTATTTTTGATTTGCGCATTTTGGTAAATATACAAGATAGACTAAGAAAAAATTTAACACTGCCAGTTAAATTAGCATGAATCGGTGGCTATAACTGCTCTTTTTTTATCCAGCCAATTTTTTTTTTTTTTTGTCAGAAGCTTTTTTGTTACGAAATTAAAAAATGCCTTTTTGTTCAAGAAAAATCAAAATCAATTTTTTTTTGAAATTTGGGTATCAACCCTGGCTAAAATTTATATCTCTTTTTTTCTCCACCCTGTAAATTTGATTTAGCTAGACTACATGGCATACATGGACGAAATGGCTGGAGTAGTCAACTGTATGCCTAGGCCATGGCAATATCTGTTGAGTGATTGGAGACTGGCCTTTAACCTTATTTTCAAGGCCAACCTGCCATACATCTATCGCCTTCAAGGGCCTCACAAATGGGTTGGAGCACGTGCAGCCATTATCGAAGCAGAAAAACGCACTGACAGAGGATTAAAAAACTGAGCCAAACTTTATTTTCACAATTTATTATAATTTATCATTTGTTCTTTATCATAATCATTATGCAGTCGACGCTGGATATAAAAGACCTCTTTCTAACGGACAATAATGCCGGTCACTACGTGTTCGTTATAGCTGCGTCGACTGTACAATTAAAAAAATTAGTTTTTTTTATTTTGAATGACATTATAACAAAGTCAGACTGTATCATGTTTTTGCGAAATCGTCTCATCCTCTATGTTTCTTTGTTTCACATATTTTGAATTCCCGAAGTATTTTGACTAGTTACTCGGTTAGCCTATCTAAGTGCAAGAGTAGAAGTTTGATCATTTTTAAAAGTTCTAAAGGCAGATTTTTTTGTAATAATGTGCTCATTGCTAGCATTAAAATTGGCTCCGCTCTTCGGGAAAACACATGCATCACTTCATGTATTAAGTTTCCATAGGAGGCAGAGAAGCTTGCAAAAAATGTTTGAAATAATAATAGGTAATTGGGCAGAAAGTTGACAAAGCACATCATGAACAGGTGGATGCGACTTTTCATGTGTTTGTTAGTTTCTCGACCAAAACTCAAGCTCAAACTCAAAAGGTTTGACCCTCAAACCTCAAGTCAAACTCAAGCTAAACGCAAACGTTATTCTTGACTGTTAGTTTCTGAAAATAGATACATCATTACAATATCGTGTAGCTGTTCTTGACCGTACCTGAGTTGACCCTACAGTCGAGTCCCTCACTAACATACCCCCCGATTAACATAAATCCCTCATTAACATAATGCTTGTGGTGATTTGGTTGGTTTGCAAAGAAATCCTGTAACAAACCTCCCATTAACATAATCCTACACATAAATCCCTCATTAACATAAGTATTTTATCCTGGCCTTATAAATGGACCTCTCATTAACATAATTTCATTTATGAATTGTCTCGACACGAATTCTTTTGCTTTTGTTAAATTTTTCGAATCATTCTTATGTTTATTTTTGAACCAGTTGGTCGTATTTTTCACGCTTGCACTTAATTTTTTTTTTTTTCAGTCATGGAAACCCAAGCAAGAAGCGTCGCATCATCACGTTGCAGGAGAAGAAGGAAGTCATCGATGCATCAGAAGCGGACAAGAAAAAGAGTTCGAAGGATCTCGGTGAGCAAGCGAAGGAAAAAGTATCTACTTGGATAATTTCTCGAAACTCAAATATCAAGCTGGAGAACATCACAATCAAATTTCTGCCTCCGAACACGACTGCTCGATCTCGTGTTTGGTTTCAACATTTATCCATGGTAAAACTCTTACTTTTCATTTTAGCCATGTGACCAAGGAATCATCCAGAATCTAAGAAGTGCATTATCGTCGCTTCTGCTCCGCGACAGAATTGCTGCAATAGACGACAAGGCGGAATATGAGATGAACCTATAAAAAGCGCTCCAATACCTTCGAAAATCGTGGAATGACGAAACCGGATACTCGTCAACGGCTTCAAAGCTGGATTTGTCAAGCCTCTGGAGGTGGGTCTTACTACTGATGTGGATAATGTTTGACTTTAGCCTGTGGAAGAGGAACCGGTCAAAGAAATAACAATCATGAACTCAACTCATTGTGGGCAGAAATGCAAGCGTTGAAGTTGGTGGAAGGCACTATGAACGACTACTTGACCGTTGATGATCAACTGGCAATCGGCGGAATGCTCACTTAGCAGAAATAGCGGAGGATATCTCGACAGCAAGTGGAAGAGCCGAAAGGTGCCTTGTGGTTTGTTTGACTTTAATAAACTTTTCTTTTTACGACAACGAAGTGATGGAGATAGATGAGTAGCCGGTGCTACCAACTGTCACAAGTCGCGAGGCCAAAGAAGCTGTTCAAGTCCTTCTTCGCTATTCCTCCAATCCCAGATCCTTCAATTGTGTGACGGCAGCAGATAACGTGTTGGCCGAAGAACTCTTGCAAGGTTGAAACAAAAAAATCACAAATTATTTTGATGTTAACTGTGCCACATTCACCTATCCAACATCCTTGATCTTATTTATTGTAGTCCAACATCCTTGTTCGTATTTTTGTTGACCAACATCCTTGAAACCAAGATCCTTTTGTTCAATTTTTTTGGCAATAAAGCATGTTATTATGGTAAAAGTCTCTCATTAACATATTCTGTAGAAAGAGTATTCAAGTCCCTCATTAACATACCCCATTAACATAATCCCTCAAACATAGACGATTTCTCGGTCCCTGGGTGTTATAAGTTATTGAGACCTGACTGTACCTGAGTATGCCAACACCAACCACCCCCCAAATGAAATTTTAAAAGTGTTTCCAAACACCCTATATCAACCTGAAATCACCTCAGGAGTTCAAAAAACATTATTTTGTGTTCTGGTCAGTAAAAAATTGAGTTTTCGGCATTTGAAATTTCGACCATTTGCCTGTTTTACGGATGTTTTGTTCACTGGAGCTGGCCAAAGAGCCTCTAAATGCATTTTTGATCAAGAGTCTTGCTCGAATTATGTCTAAGGTAAATGATGCGC
>JAMRYI010001021.1:0-50720 GCA_029231635.1 Ditylenchus weischeri | reverse complement strand
AAGGCTTTACCTAAAAATGGTAAAGCCTTAGGGGCAACTTTAAGGGGCAACCTTAACCAGAATTTAGAAGACCAGAACAAAGTTTAGTAATACGCCGAAAATGGCAGCAAGAAAACCACGATGAAATTCCGCTATCCTATGACACAACCTAACATTTTTCATTTTGTTGTTGCAAATAAAATGTCTTTATTCTGTCACACTGTAGATTTTTTCAAGCAATAACAATTATACAGGGCGAGTCGTAAAAAATTACACCATTTTTGAAAAATTTTGTCAAGGGCTTCCGCGTACCGGTGAAAACCCAAAAAAAAATTTTTGAGCTTTCAGCCAATAATTTAAATAAGTAAAACCTGAAAAACAGTTAATGACACAGAATATATTATGACCAAAGCATTTGTGAAAAAAAAATTGATTGAAAAATTTGAAGAAAGGTATAAAGGCGAGAATTAAAAAAATGTCGTAGTTTTCACGACACACCCCATAGATTTGCGAAAAATTGTAATGAGAGCAACTAGTCATCTTAATCTTAATTATGAAATCGGATTCGTGTTCAGCGTGCTCGATTTGCATATGAAACTGCTTTTAAAATTCAGAATTCACTGTAAAATTTCAAATTCCGCTCGAGACAATAAATATTTAAATATTATTTTCCGCATTCGTTTAAATATTTATTGTCTCGAGCGGAATTTGAAATTTGACAGTGATTTCTGAATTTTAAAAGCAGTTTCATATGCAAATCGACCACGCTGAACACGAATCCGGTGTCAGAATTAAGAATTTGGTTAGTGGCTGCTTAGTTTTTCAGAGTGTCGATTTAAACACTGATTGCCCAACATCAAGTGATCATTTGACTCTGGTTCCACCCCTTTTCACAGCCTGTTTATACACCATTTGAAAGCTGAGATTCTAGACTTTCTTATGTATTACAGCTTATGTTGGTAAGCTGAAATGTTTTGAGGTATTAGTTGACTCGATGTGTTTTTAAAAAGCTTTGGTCGGAGTGTACCCTAGGTGGGACAAATTTTTGGTGGTGCCCAATTATCGGGTGTTGACTGTATTTGGTTATCATTCATATCATTATCATTTATTATCTATACTGTTATCATCCTCCAGGTGGATATCCACCTGGTCAGGTGGTACCTACCCTAGGTTTTGAGGTTTTGGTAGGTGAAGTCGCGATTTCGGTCTTATCAAACAGAATTCACCACGCAATTATACATAGGATAGCATGGTTTGTTTTTGAATTTAAAAAATTTTGGGTTTTGGCGCAAAATAAATTTTGAATCGAATTCAAACCGGCCGAAAAAGACTGCAAATCCTGTGTTCAAACCAAAATCTTGCTTTTTCTCAATTTAAGCACGTTTTCAATTTTTAAAATTTTACACCGTTTTGAAGCCCTTGAAATTTGTTTCGGATCTGCTACGCAAATTTTGTTCAAATTGTCATTTTTCACCAAAAATGTGCTAAAAATGGCATTAAAAAAAAATATTTTTTTCAAAAATTCGAGATTTTTCCACAATTTGTCACATCCTGAGCCATTTTTCTGGCCGAAAATATTTTCTTCCAAAATACAAGTCTATACTTGTTTTGTAGCTAAGATTCTATGTTCCTGTAAATGTTGCAAAAAATAAATTGAAAAATAAAAAACTTCTGCAACTTCTGTTATTCATGATTCGGATTTTCTTTACACTAATACTGAGCACATCGTATCCTGTGGTTAAGTTCTATAATTTTTTATGCATGTAAGCAAGGGCGTAATCTTCGGATTCTTTTGCTACCAAAATATCCTATTACCGTATAACCTCTATTAATCACCCCCCTCTAATAATCCCCCCCCCTGACTTTATAGACCTATATCTCAGCCTAAACTAAATATTTTACAAATCTGTTTTTTGCGTTTTCTTAACTGCCATGAGCTCTACCGGTTCCGCTTTTTCGATTTTGGATTTTCACCCGAAAATGTTGAGATCGACCCAAAATTTTTCCGATTTTGGGAGGGTTGAAAAATAATCCCCCCGGGGGGATTAAAGAGGTTATACGGTAATTTGTTAATAAACACATAAATAATTGACTAAACAAGTATGTATTCTTTTTAAAAGGTTTTATAACGTAAAACATTTTTGCTGCTCAGCAAAAAAGAATCTTTGACTCTAGATTGGTGTTCTGCGTGGTCGATATGTTCCGACAAAATTCTCTTAAAATTCATCAATCAGTGTAGAATTTTAACTTCCTCTCGAGACAAAAAATATTTTTACATTTTTCAAAATACATTTTTCAAATATCAATCCGATTACCTATTCTTTCTTTATTGAGTATTTTTTATCTGTTTGTTTTATATTTGCAGTTCTCTTCGGAATTAAGTTTTTATTGCGAACTAGTGGGTAGTGGGGTTGTGAAGCTTTGAGTTGCCATCGCCGCTCCTGCTACTACTTTTTCTAATGTAAAGAAGAGTGGGACAGAGAAAAGTAAACATTAGATAGAAGTACTTTTTTCCTGACGGCAAATTATTTGTTTTACTTAGTTTTAGCAATGTTTTCTGGTCTGCGATATGTTAGCTGTTTTTTTCATTTTGGATGTATTAGGTTGTGTTATAAATACTGTCGCTTTTTTCAAATAAAAGTTTTGTGGCATTGATTTTTTTTCATGGGTTTTTGGATTCACCGGCAAATTCGCCAAATTTTTGGCGGATTCCCCAAAAATTGAATAATTATTTGGGTGGTTTCGCCAGCAAATTCGCCTTGGATTCGCCGAATTCGGCAACCTTAATTTATTCTATAAATTTTTTGACATTTTTCAGTTTTCAAAAGTTTTTGAAGTATGTAAAAGTTGATCTCTAATTTTTGCAGCAAAGATTTTTGTCTTGAGCGGAATGCGAAATTTCACAGTAACTTTTAAACTGCAAAAACAGTTTTATAAGCAAATCGACTGCGCTGATCACAAATCCGGTGTCAAAATGGTGGATTCCCCTAGCGGGGAAAAAGTTTCACGTCGTATTTTTTTGAAATAATTTTTTGATTTTTTGCAATTGCTGCTCAATACTCTAAAACACTTTTTTATTACACGTTAAAGCACTTCATCGTGCAGTTTTTCTTGCTCTGTCAAATGGTATATGCCGATAACTAAAAAAAGGCTTTATCAAACTTAATTTTGCATATTTAATCATCAATAACATCTTTGAAAAATGACATAATCTTTTCTTTTCAGCAAAAATCTTAGATTTTGAATGAACAAGCAAGAAAACTTATACACATTTGGAAGAGGAGATTTAGGCGGTCATTTTGACATATAACATACATATGAGTAGCTGCAATATAAAGAAAAAACGTAAATTAAATAAAAGCATCAGTTTTTTGATCTAAAAATTACCACACTTCCAGGGCGGTATAATGTTAAAAAAAAGTCACTTTTTACTAAAGTAAAAAGCATAGTCGTGTTCTACGTAGAATTGTGCACCAGAGTATACCGACCTGCTGAGGGGTGCTCTTAGTGATAATCGCTCTTTCTTTAAAAATCAATAAAAAACGTAGGATCGATTTCCGTGAGTTTGCTTTCGTGCCAGCTCATAGATTTTTCAGATATTCTGTTCATAGAAAGAGTATTTTTCACATAAAACTGTAATTTTTTTGGCTTACAATTTTTTTTAAGTTTTCGAATTTTCGCTCCCGCCCTTGCTCCGAGTTTTCAAAAATTTGGCTCGTTCTGGCTCCGAACTTTTCAAATTTGTGCTCTGCCTCCGAGTTTTTAAAAATTCCGCTCTGGCTCCGTCTCTGGCTCCGAACCAGAGCCGGAGCGTTACAAACCCCTAACTACAAAATGAGAGGCCAACTTTTAAAAGCTTGTTAGTAACCGCAAAACATTTTGGAAATGGACAAAACGGAAAAATGCCTTCTTTTGTCGAAAAATTGCCCCCTTCGTGTGAAAAAGTGCCACCTTTTGTATAAATATGACTCCTTTTGCGAGAATTAGTGATTGAATCAGAAAAAAAAGAAATGTGTGTGGATATAAAGCGGGACAAATTCTCACAAAGGGTAGAACATTGTAACAGAAAAGGGCACATTTTCACAAAAAGGGTACTTTTTGCAAAAACTGAGCACTTTTTCGCCAAAAGGGGCATTTTTTCGCATCGTCCAAAATTAATGCTTTTTTTTTAAACTAGTGCCTTTTTATTTTCTTATGTAACATCATTTTGAGTTTTACGTTTACTATTGGGTTGATTCATAATTAATGCGGATTTTTGTTGCCTTATGATTCTTTTGATCTATTTCTTCTTTAAATTTGCTTTTTTGTTTTAAAGTATGCCCTCGCTTTTAGTTAAGAAGAAATGGCGTCGAAAACCACCTTCACATTCGCCATATCATGCTCTACCACTTCGAGAAAGGATGGAGGGCAGCGCAGTCTTTTCGCGATATTGTCGAACTCTTTGGCGAAGAGGCGATCAGTCAAAGTCAGGTGGAAAGATGGTTCAAGCGTTTCAAATCCGGTGACACTAGCTTGCAAGATGAGAAAGGAAGAGGTCGCCCATCTGACTTTAATGATCAAGCTCTCAAATCTTTCCACCTGACTTTGACTGATCTCCTCTTCGCCAAAGAGTTCGACAATATCGCGAAAGACTGCGCTGCCTCCATCCTCTCGAAGTGGTAGAGCATGATATGGCGAATGTGAAGGTGGTTTTCGACGCGCATTCTTCTTAACTAAAAGCGAGGGCATACTTTAAAACAAAAAAGCAAATTTAAAGAAGAAATAGATTAAAAGAATCACAAGGCAACAAAAATCCGCATTAATTATGAATCAACCCAATAATTATTTTCCGGACTCATTTTCTTCGTCTACATATTTTATTGTGTTCAGCCAAAAACTACAAAAAAGTTGTGATTTGGCCAGAGCGAGGCCAACGTACTTTTTTGGTAAATGCAGTTGCAGAATTTTTCTTTGAATAATTCATTTTTGGTGCAATCTGTAAATTTTTGCTTTCTCTTTTTTTTTTTTGTAGTCAATTTTGCTTCAATAAATAAAAAATTTCTTTTTGAAAATTTATTTAGATTCAGCGCCATTTTGAATCAATTTTATGTGATTTCACCTCATCTATAATTTCCCCTTCTTTCTTTTTTTGTCTTTTGTCCAGCGTCATAAATAATGAAGTAGAAGTGTTAGTATTGTTATCATCAGCCTCAAATTATCGGTTTTTTCGTTTGCAGCAGCAGCACTTGCGCTAGCAACGCACGCTCATTGACGGGCTTCTATACTACCACAACTTTCTTCCTATCCAATAAAATGCGATTTTCTACTAAGACTTTTTCTTTGTTTGGAGCAGTTTCCAAAAAATTAGCACACTACAGCCAGTTTCAACCTTCTTCGTTGACTATTCAACAGGTTAGTCAGGATATCACTTGCTTTGTTTTATTAAAAAATGGCTTCAGTATTTGGATTTTGGCCGGCATGGGTAACTTTTATTTTAATTTTGATTTTATACAACATTTTTTAGGACAGCAAAATCTTCGTACTTATTTTTAAAAAACGAGTTGCTTGTACGGCTATCTAACATAATGCAAGAAATTGATTTACTGCCACCTAAACTATTAAAAGTATGTTAAAAATTTTAGCGGCGTTTTTTTAGAATCCATATGCAAACCAAACCTTTGAACGTTTTCAATCGATCCTCTAATTTCCGAAATAAAACTCATTTTGGTAACACTATAGAATAAACGCCCCCCTCATCCAGATAGCGCAAAATTTACTTTTCCTCAAAGGAAAGGGACCCGTCTAATATTGATTCTCGTGCTCTGAAACAGCATGGAAACACTTTGGTTTCTGAAAAATCGAAAAAAAATTCGAACTACAGGGGGTATCATTGTTTTTTAGTCCAAATTTCATAATTTAAATTGGCGCCAAAACATTTTAAAGAGATCTGAGGGCTGTATTGGGAGGGAAAGGGAATAAAAGGGGCCACTTTTATGGCAAAACGTTAAAAAAGTAAATTTTGGACTATTTTGGCTGTCTTACCATGTTTTTCAACATGGGCCGTGGCACAACGAGACTCTATATGCCTTTTTGATCAAGAATACTTCTCGGAATTATGTCTAAAGTATGTGGGTGTGCACATCTCAACTCCAAGCCCCCAAGCCCCCTGAGCCCTCGAAGGGGACACAAATCACTGGAAAGTGACTCTGGATGCATGAAAAATCATGCATACTAGAGTTTCTATATGCGGTAGGCCATAGTATTGAAAACTAACTTTCAACATCTTCTTGTTCAACATCTTCTTGTTAGTGGGCCCTGTGTGATTAGTGGCCCCCTTTTATTCCTTTCGCCTCCCTATACAGCCCTTACTCCCTTTAAAAATTCAAACGGCGCCAATTTAAATTATGAAATATTGACTAAAAACCCATAATACCCCCCTTGTGGTTTGAAAAAATTTTTCGATTTTTCAGAAACCAAAGTGTTTCCGTGCCGTTTCAGAGCACGAGAATCAATATTAGACAGGTCTCTTCCCCTTGAAAAAAGTAAATTTTGCGCTAGCTGGGGGCGTGGGGTTGGATGTTGGTTTCATTCTATAGTATAGCCCTCATTTTATAAACTTTGCATTTTTTCTTGCTGTTTTTAATTAAAATTCTGCGCTTTTTTCATCAGCGTGTAACCTTGGTTCTCGATTTTCTAAGGAGCTTTTAGTAATTTTGAAAATGTGAAACTTAAAGCTATTGAATGGAAATAAACAAAAATGGCCACCAGTAAGAAATTACAGGACTGATTTCAATATTTTAAGTATTTTTCGATTCGATCTACATCTGTATTTACTATTTTAGATGCCGAGTGCCAAATTAGTAGGGAACTGGTATCTCCAATCTTTTGAAGATCTTTTGATGTACGAAAACGCAGAGGCTACGCCAGAGCAAATAGTCAAGTGAGAATAGTTTTTTTTTGCGGTAAAGTTTTGCTCGAAAAGGTTTTTAATGACAAGATATTTATTTTTCGATATTTAAACAAAATCAACAACATTTTCTTAGCACAATTTTTTAAAGTTTAGGTACTAGACTTGATTTTTAAAAAAGTATTGTCACAGTCAAGTGGAAAATCGAATTCACGCCAAGAAACCCTTCTCGAGTTGACTATCTCAAGTCAACCTCTAACCATTGTCTTTTTTGTATACCGTATTTCCTCTAATTTAGCGGCCCCTCCTAATTTAGCATCCAAAAAATTTAGCGGCCGGCCGCACAATTAAAGGAAATACGGTATTGAATTTTTTTGCTCACAAAAAACTTTGATTGCAAGTTCAGGTTCAATGACCAATTGCAACTGATCCTGAAAAGGCACAGCCATGTGGTGCAAACCATGGCTGAGGGCTTGATCGAGCTAAAAGAGTCAGATGGGGTGGACATAGCTAGTGAAAAAGGTGTGTCTTACTTTTAGATATTTAGCTTGCTTCTCAAACTGCTCTTTTAGGAATTCAATACTTTTTGGATAGGTTTTACCTCAACAGGTATGTTGGGGTATGGATAAATTTCCTTCAAAAACTGCGCGCATAAAAATATATTAGGTTGATCCAAAAGTTCTTGGGCACCTTGAAAAAATTTATTTTCGATTTTGGCTGATTTGGCGTCGAATTTATTTCGCTCGATGCAGCACTTTTTGGCTGGCAAAATACGCAACAAGCAATTTTAACAGATCTTTATTTTGATTCGAAACCGATTAGATTCTTTGTTAATATTGGGAGATTGCCTGAAAGATGGCAAAATGTTGTTGATGTTGAGATTATTTTGTTGAATAAAGATTTTGGAGAGCTGTTTTGTTGATGTGACTTCGAGTGATATCTCCTCTGAATTAGATCTGCAAACATTGGAATGATAAACATCATGCTTATTAACGTTAATAAATTTTCTAAGGTGCCCAAGAACTTTTGGATCAACCTAATACTATTTTTGGTGCAATCCAAAAATGTTTGATCAATCTGATTGTTTTTTAAATTCTTGTGCGCTTAAAAGCGAGTGAGTTTTGCGAAAAAGCATTAGCGGATATAATATTTACGGACTCATTTTTGCGGATTTAACTTTCGAGCACCCACATTTGCGGCGAGGTTCAAATCTCTTTCCGCATTGCGGTAAATTTACCGCCATAAATTAGAATCCGGAAATTTCGTCTGCGCAGAATTCATATTCGGTTAGGTCCATAAGTTTGCGGGTGCTTATACACTGCACATAATATTTTTGTATGGGTTTCAAATTTTTTTATTTATGTTGATCATCATTTTACTAACTATTGGGTTTCATTATTATTAGAAAAATTGGCGTTAGTATAGACTACTATTTAAAAACCGTGGCGAATTCTGCGCCTACCCTCTCAGACAATAATCTCTAGAGATGATGACGGGACGGGACAATTCCGTCCCGTCCCGTTAATTTTAGAGAATCGTCCCGTCCCGGAATCCCGCCCGGAAATTTTTTGGCACCTGTCCGTCCCGGTGTCCGTCCCGAAATTTTTAAATTTGAATTCTGACCCGTCCCGTCCGGAAAAGGTCAAGCCATCATCTCTAATATGCGAACACTGTAACTACTTTGGGTCTGATATCTGCCGGTCGAAAATTGGGATACTTTGTTGGATTCCTTCTGTCTAATCCGATCTATGCAGAGCTGGCACAGGATGCAGAGTGGTGAAATTCTAAAGAGTTGACGTCAGTAGTAGAGTCATATAGAGATAACTTAGCTCTTGTCCACACTACCTGGAGCATTGTGCCTATAAAAGCGTTCATTATTCGAAGCAAAACCATTATCACTATCATTCTATACTAGGGTCGAAAAATTAGATATTGTCTGATGGGTCGCAAAATTACAATTTCGCTGAACAAATTTTGATTTCGAAACCCATCAAACAATTTTGATCCAATGTTTTGTGATAAAATTTTAATAGTGAAACCCATCGGTTAGTAAAATAATAATAAATATAAAAAGTTTGAAACCCATACGAAAATATTATGTACAGTGTATGACCACCCGCGAACTTATGAACCGTCACAATATTTATAACTGACCATTCGCCGAAATGTGAACGAATGATTTTCCGCGAACCTCGCCACGCTATCCAAACTGATAAAATTTAGAAATTTGTTGACTAAACCGGTTATATTATTTTACAGGGTGTGTCAAGAAATTTTAAAGTTTAAAAAAAATGGCTGTAACTTTTTTAAACATAGATTTTCGAAATGACCTTGCCTATCCAGAGGCCCACATACCAGGACCCAAACCACAGGAGGACAAAGCAAAAATTGTGTTTGTGACATTATACACCAAAAAATATTGTCGGCGAGAAAAATCGATTGGCGAAAACAGAACTTCGAAAAATACTTTTTAAAAAAAAGTTATGGCCGTTTCAAAATTCTAAAATTTTTGACACACCCTCAAAAAACTGTCAAAACTAGTTTTTACATAATGCTATTATAGAATTTCTATTCGAATGCTGCAAAACCAACATTTGGTTGTCTTTGGGTATTTTTTTATCAAAATTTTTAAATTTTAATATCATTTAATTGCAGGTCTGTTTTGCCAGAAAGTCCACGGTAATATTTAAAAATTTTGATTTTGGAATTGTGTCATAGATATATATTTGCAGACATGTGGGATGTATAGGTAATTCTGGCAGTATTTTAAGGACCATAGCCGTTGCCAACAATGAGAATTTCACACGTTTGAATGAGCGCGGGACACTATTTTATGGCAAAACTGTTAAGAATTGTTTTTAGTACACTAATAATCAAATCATAAAAAAGAAACTGGAAATCGAACCCACTAATAATTTAGAGCAGCCGCAGCTGTTTTACCACTACACTAACAAGTTAGTTCTATTTGTTTACCTATTTAGCATAACTAATTCATCTGGCTAAATTGAACCTGAGGCAGCCACCCCCAGTCAAATCAGCTTGGGGGACCAAGGCAAATTTTTTTCGAAAATTTTTTATACCAATAGTTTTGTTTATATAAACATGATTAAAAAATGTTTTTTGAGGCTTTAGATGAAAAAATAGTGCAGTCAAAAATTTTCGAAAAAAAATTGCCTTGGTCCCCCAAGCTGATTTGACTGGAGGGACTCAGGTTCAGTTGAGTGGGTGGGGGGATGGTTGTTTCTCAGGTTCAAGTGCTCCCTCCATCTTACAAACAATCACGAATTTAAAAGATTAATGTTGAACATTTTCTGAGTAAAAATAGGTGCGTAGCCTTCGACCCCTTTTTCCCACTTGGGAAAAAGGGGGCCAAACGCCTTATTAAGGCGTTTGGCCCCTTTTTCCCGAATTTCAAATTTCGGGCTTTCAAATTCAAAGGCCAAACGCCTTATTATAAGGGATGGAGGCCTTTCAGGCTTAGCCTAATGGCTAAGCCTAAGCCTAACGGCTATGCGCTGCTTAAAAAAAAGAAGCCCGGGAGTTGACATGTCCGGGCCAAGGGCTCACCCAGCTTTTAAACTTTTTTTTTTCAAAAGCCCTCAAAAACCCTCATTCGATTTTCAAAAGTTTAAAAACTATGTTTAAACCATAAATTTGATAAATCGAAAAAAGTTGAAAAAAATCAACAGGGGGGACCAAGGCGAGAAATTTGAAATTCGGGAAAAAAGGGGCCAAACGCCTTATTAAGGTTTGGCCCCTTTTTTCCCAAATGGGAAAAAGGGGCCAAACGCCTCTACGCGTAAAAATAGTGTCCCGCGCGCCTTCAAACGTGTGAAATTCTCATTGCCGTTGACGGGCATGGTCTTTTAATGTCAAATATAGCAAGGAAGACAGATTTTGCTATTGCAGATCCAGCCTGTGATGTGGAAGCAGTTGCCACTGACGCTTTTGAAAACGCCAGGTTTCTGTGCGACCGCTACTACCTTACCTCTCCTTCACTTACATTAGAGTGCCACAATGCAATAAACCCACAGAAACGTTCCACCATTGTTGCCGTGCCTTCCCACCTATATCACATCATGTTCGAGCTTTTTAAAGTTGTTTCAAGTTTTGTGTTTTGTCAGCAAAATATTTTTTTTTCTGGTTCAGAATGCTATGCGGGCCACAGTTGAACACATTGGTATTGACGAAGATCTTCCTCCGATCAAGGTTGGAAAATTCAAACTATAGTCACACCTGATTTTTTTTTATAAGATTAGACTCCGAATACCTCAAAATTTATTTGAAACCTCTATTTTTAGCGCAGCCTTGATTTTAACACGTTTACCAATGATGGTTTCAGGTAAAAGTGGTTCGCGGCTATGAAGACTTGTCGATCAAAGTGAGTTTTAATTTAATTTGTGAAGATGTCTGAAAATAAGTGTCTGGCTCTATCTCTTAGTCTTTTGCATTATCTCTGTGTTGATATTTTTGCAAAAAATGAACATATTAGTTGTATCAAAAGTTCGCAGCGTTTTTTCAAAATCTTATGGCGATGCTTATGGCGTTTTTTTCATGGATTTTTTGATAATTTTTACAAAACTTAGCCTTAGGCTTAGGGGTAGGCCAGCGTATGGAAGTTGTGACTAATAAGTGTTTTACGCACTTTTTCTGGGCTCTGGAACATATATATTTGGGTGCTCTTTACTTAGGCTTAGGGGTAGGCCAGCGTATGGAAGTTGTGACTAATAAGTGTTTCACGCACTTTTTCTGGGGTCTGGAACATATATTTGGGTGCTATTTACTTAAGTTTTAGAAGGCATAAGTTTGGGGGGAGGGTATTCTATACTAGGGTCGAAAAATTAGATATTGTCTGATGGGTCGCAAAATTACAATTTCGCTGAACAAATTTTGATTTCGAAACTCATCAAACAATTTCGATCCAATGTTTTGTGATAAAATTTTAATAGTGAAACCCATCAGTTAGTAAAATAATAATAAAGGTTGTTACATATAGGTTAAATTACGACTATTTCTATAAGTTCTACACGTGTAGCCTAGTGGGTTGGCTTCCCATTTTTTACGTTGCAACAATTGGCGCAGTCGAAAGTTCGATCCCGCATGGGTCCCGGACATTTAATATTTCTAATTCCTCCCATTACATTCGGACCCTCCCATTCGACGTTTCTAATAAGTGGTTGTATTACAATACAACGGAGGAAGTAGGTGGCAACTCCACTGAAAAAAATAAAACAAAAAAAAACGATCCGATTTTTCATAATTTCATGGCCACATTTACACTTACGCAATACCAATGTGAATTTAAATGCAAATTTTTTACTTTTTCATTTTTTTTACAAAATATACGTTTTTTTTAACAATGCTAGTGCATCACTAGTCATGAAAATTAAAAGAGATCAATAATTGTTAAAAAAGAAACACACATTTCGTAATAAAAGTGAATTTGTTAAACAGTTTTCATTTACATTCGTATTATGAAGGGGTGAGTTTAAATGTAAGTGTTAAAGTAAATCTAAGGGATCTTCACAATTCCATAGTCATTTACACTTACAATTGTGATAGAGCTATTGGGTTGGCCGGAAAGTAATGTCGTTTTTTTTTGAAAACAAAAATTTTATTCATGAACCATAAATTAAACCATACATTCAACTACGAAACAACTAATGTCACTAACCAGTGACGATTCTGTACAGGAAGTGACCAACTCAAATTTTAAAAAAAAAGTGGCAAAAATTTTCCAAGAGGTGTCATTGTAAGAATTTTTCGAAAGTGTCGTTTTTGTGCAATTCTTTGCATGTTGAAGTAGTTTAAGTGTTGCGTAGTAGAAATATTCATGATGCCCCTCTTTTTCAAAAGTTTTACTTGTAAATGCCCTCTTTTTGTGATCGCATACCCTCTTTTCCAAAAAATGATATGGCCACCCTGCCTAAAGAATGCAAGTTGGTCAGCCTGGATGTGGCCCAATAATTTTTATCTATTATAGATTAGTGACAGAGGTGGCGGCGTCTCACGCAGCATTTTAGAACGCCTGTTCAATTATATGTACAGGTAGGAAAAATTCCATTGTATCTTTTTCAAAAGTTTCAAATTCGTATTCCTTCAGTACTGCACCTCCTCCACCCAGGTATATATTTTCGGTGGTTTCTATTATTAAAACGTAAATTTAAGAGATGGAAGTCAAGCACCCTTAGCAGGTGCGCTATCATGTTACATTTGAAATTTCAAAAGAAGTTTATTT
The DNA here is from genome assembly GCA_029231635.1 of Ditylenchus weischeri. Taxonomy (NCBI): domain Eukaryota; kingdom Metazoa; phylum Nematoda; class Chromadorea; order Rhabditida; family Anguinidae; genus Ditylenchus; species Ditylenchus weischeri. The sequence continues at coordinate 37,617 of JAMRYI010001021.1, read as the reverse complement.
CAGGCTACGGGTATGGATTACCACTCAGCAGGTGATATTTATAAAATTTTCTAGTGTCTTCAAAAACTCAAATTTTTAGACTATATGCACGATATTTTCTTGGTATTTTTGTTTAAGATTTTTACTAGTTTTATTATCTCTTATTTTACAGGTGATCTCTTTCTAGTGTCTATGGAAGGATATGGCTAGTTTTTAGAAATATTTCTTATTAATATTTGAAAAAATTGTGAAAATTTTAAGGCACTGATGCGTGTGTTTATATGAAGGTAAGTGATTTTAACTAGGGTCGCCGAAACGGAATTCCCCAAATTTGAATACTTTTTCGAGATGTTACTTTAGCAATGTGGTTTTTTCCCCTCTAACAATTTCTATGCAACACTAAAATTTGGTCTACATGTTACTGTTCAATAGATTTAAGATTTTAATAAACGTTTCATATACATTTCTAGTTTTTTTAAGGCAACATACTTGTTGATGACAATCAGTGTTTTCAAAAGTCAAGGTCAAGTTCAAGGTCAAGGTAAAACTTGACTTTAAAAAATCACGGTCGTTTTTCTCGATTTTTTGTACGGAAAACGGATCTGAAATTTTTTTCCATATCCCCTAAAGTCAAGATTTCGCGCTGAACAAAACGTACTTTTCAGAATAACGATATCATTTTTGTACGATGAGATATAGCCTAAAGTCAAGGTAAAATCACCTTGATTTTACCTTGACCCTCGGTAAAATCAAGGTGATTTTACCTTGACTTTAGGCTATATCTCATCGTACAAAAATGATATCGTTATTCTGAAAAGTACGTTTTGTTCAGATGACTTTAGGGATATGAAAAATTTCAGATCCGTTTCCGTACAAATCGAACGACCGTGATTTTTTAAACTCAAGTTTTACCTTGACCTTGAACTTGACCTTGACTTTCCAAAACACTGATGACAATGATAATTTCGCAAATTCAAACGCGCGCGGGACACTCTTTTATTGCTGTGGTTGTTCGACATTAGTTTTTGAATTTTTTATTGTTTGCGCAAAGGCAGCAATTAGGAATGTGAAACACGAGTTAGATTAAGTGGCCTAGGTAGCTCAGCGGTGGAGTTTCAGGGCAATTGAAGTGGTGACGCGCGTTCAACCCCCAATGCTGACTGTTCAACGCTTTTTGATGATTGAAATGTTGATATCTAAAAATATAGTTAAACAATTACGGCATAAAAAAGTGTCCCGCACGCATTTGAATTTGCCAAGTTCTCAGTGGCTTGGTCATTTTTTGGCTGTACTTTTTTTCTGTATTAAGAAAAAAATTCTGTTAGTACCGTTTTGTAGCTAAGAATCAGGACTTTAAAATGAGTTATTGATATTTGAATACAGAATTTTGAATAAAAATGCCCAGTCTGACACTCAAAAGGGCCTTTTGAATTGGCGGACATTTTTTGGCCGAAATTGGAGACTCAGTGTCAGACTGGGCATTTTTATTCAAAATTCTGTATTCAAATATCAATAGCTCATTTTAAAGCCCTGAATCTTAGCTACAAAACATACTAATTTTTTTTAACAGAAAAAAATACAAAAATTTCGGCTGAAAAATCTCCGGCCGAAAAATGTCCGTAAGGGGGGGGGGTGCACTCAGGGTGTGCAATTGAAGGGGGTGAATTTCAATTGTGCTGGCTCTTCATTTTGGTGGGGTTATCCTACGCCAAAGTTTAACTCGCCAATCGATTGTTTCGCCAAAACGATTTTGATGATATAAAGGGGCATGCCCGTGCGCGATACGGAGGAAATGTGGGGACCAGCTGTTTTTTTCTTTCTCGGTAAATTTTTACAGCCATCAAGATTTTTTAAGTTTTCTGTTTAGTTTTTAAAAGTAGTATAAGGTCATCAATATTATACTTGAGACCAAACGAGTAAAATGGAACGATTCAAAAAAATTTGCTGCCCCGCCTTAACTTTTCAAAACGGGCGGGCACGCCCCTTTATTTATTATCAGGCTGTCGGATAATTTTAGCGACGACACCGAAATAAGATGTGCTTTCTAATGGGTTTCAAGATTTTTTATTTATAAAAATTCGAAATTTTTTTATCGGTTTCACAATTCACTTTTTAGAGGAAAAATTTGGTTCTATATGTGTTGGGGGTCCTTCCGAAAAAAACATGCCTTGGTCCCCCCTGTTGATTTTTTTCGAAAAATTTTTTTGCCCGAAGTCTCAAAAACGTGTGTGAAATCATATGAAACTACATATTTTTTCAGAAAAATGTACTTCACCGAAAACGAGAGGTTTATCGTCGATTTCAATGCTTGCGAAGACATAGTTTTATCGCAAAGCAATCTTCAACAAATAGAGCCAAGCTTTCTGCGTTGTTGTTCTGCGTCAAGGAATAAATTTTTTCGAAAAAAAAATTAAAAACAATGGGGGGACCAAAGCAAAAAATTTTGAAATTTTTCGAGAAAAATGAACAGGGGGGGCCAAGGTATGTTTTTTTTCGGGAGGACCCCCAACACATATAGAGCCAAAAATTTAATATGTGAGACCCACAAAAAAATTTTAAAATTTTTATAAATACAAAAAAATCTAGAAACTCATTAGAAAGCGCATCTTATTTTGGTATCGTCGCTAAAATTATGTGACAGCCTGATAGTTTACTGAAAAATAATCTTGGAAATTTTCGCCAGAAAAATAGTGTCCCGCGCGCATTCAAACATGTGAAATTCTCATTGTTGCAACGGCTATGGTCTTTTATAATAAAAAACTAATTTGGTGTATTCCATTTCCTTCGTATCTATTGGCCCTCTCACAATGCAAACTCAATCCTCAACCTTCGCAAAAAGTTTTTAGCCTTTTTCAGCAAGATAACTTTGACTTTTTTTACAAGTTTGGTGTATGAGGCTTCCGTTTGACACCAAATTTGCAGAATGTGGATATAAAAATTATGGATAAAACTCTTTAACATAATCCTCATCATGATCCTCAATTCTCAATGTTGAGGAACATTTTCAGGATGAACGCACTTTTATCTATAATTTTTATTTTTATTCTGTGGAAATTTTGTGTCAAATGAAAGCTCTAGATCTCAGCTTCAATATGATACCAAACATGCAAAAAAATCTCAAAACTATTTCGCAGAAAAATGCGAAAAGCACTTTGCCAAGATTGAGGATTAGTTTGCAGTGACGAGGCCCCTCCACGCAGAGTTCTCGGATGGAGGAGATAACTTCATATTCGTGTTTTTGACCCCGATTTCATGAGAAAGCCGCGTCCTTGGGGGCTTGGGGGCTTGGAGTTGGGATGCGCACACCCACATACCTTAGATACAAATCACTCGAAAGTGACTCTGGATCAGTGTTTCCATGATGTGGTTTTTTCCCACTTGATGTGATTTTGATGTGATGTGTCACAAAAAATTTTCACTTGATGTGATTTTGATGTGATGTGTCACAAAAATTTTTCACTTGATGTGATGTGTCACAATAATTTTTCACTTGATGTGACTTTGATGTGATGTGTTACAAAAAAATTTCACTTGATGTGATCTTGATGTGATGTATCACAAAGTTTTCACTTGATCAAGATTTGTTTGATTTCATGTGTCACACCAAAATTAATAGAATTTCGAAACACGTGATATGATGACGTGTTGTGTGTTTCCTCAAAATAATTGTATGATCTATCTGATAATCCAGCTAGTAAAGTTATACTCACGAGATGATTGTATATGACCGTAGTCGTTGTGGATTCCTTGCTTAGCAGAGAGGGACAATTCCGACAATTGTAGAAGACACGCTGAGCGTGTCACGCTTTTCTCCGCCATCTTCACTTACTAATTGCACGAAGGACCAGTAAGGATGGAGCATTTTTACTTCAGCGAGGCGAGAAATACGCACGTCCTTTCCTTTGTACTAGCACGATTACTTCAGGGAGGGTCATTTCTAGATATGATATGAGATATTCGCGGGAAACAGCCCCGAAACTGCCTGAGACCAATAGCCACTTGTCTGCTTGATGTGATGTGTCACAAAAATTTTTCACTTGATGTGATTATGATGGCATGCATCACATCAAAATCACATCAAATCAAGTGCTCATTTGAGCTCAAATGGAAACACTGCTCTGGATGCATGAAAAAACATGTGCGGTAGGCCCCAGTATTCAAGACTATGTTCAACATCTTTTTTTGGTCCCTGTAAGATTAGTGGCCCCTTCTATTCCCATCCCCTCCCTATACAGCCCTTATCCCCTTTAAATTCAAAAGGCGCCAATTTAAATTACGAAGTTGTGACTAAAAATACCCCGATACTGATAAAAAATGATGATAAAAAAATTCTCAGAATTCAAAAACCACGCGGCTTTCTCATGAAATCGGGGTCCAGAAACACGAATATGAAGTTATCTTCTCCATCTGAGCACTCTGCGTGGGTAGGGGGGATTCTGAACTCAAGCCGAGGATTGAGGACGCATTGTGAAACAGGCCTATTTTTAATTTATTTTAATATAGGCGGTCCCTGTGGAAGCTGGAGAAGTATTGCCAATCTACAGGTAAGCTAAAAAACCACACAATTATTTAAATTTACGTAAAATTTCAGCACATCTTCTCGTCGTCACCTTACAATGAGTCCTCAAGCTAAAGATTGGTCGCAAAATACCCATTGGTCATCACATTAACCTAGCAAAATTTTCTCAGCCGGCGTACAAGAACAAATAAACATCTTCGTAAAAGCAGACATAGCCATTAGCCTAGTATATAGGGTTGTGTGCCGGCAAGAATACATAGATAGCTGCGCTCTGTATGTGTTGGACATACCACACATACAAAATATGCCTTGGTCCCCTTGTTGTTTTTTTCGGGTTTTCTTAAAAATTTTGCCTTGGTGTCGCCCAAAATTTTTAATTCACCTAATTTTTTGCACCTATACAGCAATTTGATAGAAAAAATGATTCCTGGTGCAAAATTTTTTTATATAATGCGATTTATTTATTCATTTCATACATAAAACACTTTTGTCTCAAATAAATCGATGGCCTTGCATTAAAATCGACTATTAGCCTATCATTATCCGTGAATTGCATTGTGAAACACTTAAAATATAATAGAACACAAGAAAAAGGTAAAAAAAGTCGGCTCTATATGTGTTTACGCGGACGCCGAAAAAAATATGCCTTGGTCCCCCATGTTGTTTTTGCAAAAAAGTGTTTTATCTTAAACGTCTCCGAAATTGTTTTATGCCTTTTTGTGTTTGAAACATAAATTTATGGAGCTACCTCAAGGTTTCATAGAGTATTAGATTGTCAAGGGGTTGGCCGCTGCGCGACCAAAAGCGCACACTTTTAACTGCATAAGATTGGATTAGCTGTAGTTTTATATAAAAGACTATGAAATTTAAGCAACAGAACTAAATTCCTTGAAAATATTAATGGTTTTTAAGACCTTTGAAAGAATAAATTTTTTTGCAAAAAAAAAACAAGGGGACCAAGGCATATTTTTATCGGCGTCCGTCTGAACGCATATAGCAGGGCTGCACCGGATATCCGGTATCCGATATCCGGCATTTTTCGACATCCGATATCCGAAAAAATGGCGAAATTTCGGATATTTTTTTTTGGAAAAAAATTTCAAACATTTTTTTAAATTTTTTGAGAAATTGTCCGATATCCGGTATTCAATATCCGGCTCTTTTTGACATCCGATATCCGATATTTTTTCATATCCGGTGCAGCCATGGCATATAGAGCCAAAAGTCAAAACACAAGACAAAAAATCATAAAACAACAAGGGGACCAAGGCATATTTTTGCGGGGGGACCTCCAACACATATAGAGCCGATAGTTGGGAGAAGATGTACTGTATGATATTGTAGTTGCTTATTTGCTAGTCAATTGTAACAACTGAGTTGTTAGATTAGAGGTAATAAAATTTTTTTGCTGTTTTTTATTTGACCAAATGTCAATATCAATATGCGTCAATGTACACGGCGAGTAAGGCAATTTACAAAAAAACTGTTCATCAAAATTTAAGCTTAAGACATTTTTTGGTTAACCCTGAGCATTGTTCAGATGGATTTTTTGAGTCTATATTTGCTGACTAGGTGGTTGCTTGAATTTCCTCTGTGTATTTGGATGCATTTGCGCACAACTACTAGCAAAGTGGTGATCTGAAATTTTTTCAATTCGAAAACTATATGAGCCGATAGTTTCGCTGATAGCTCCCCATTTTTGCATTTTTTTGAGTTCGGACCTTTTAAATTTTAGTTTTTTTTGATTGAAAATGTCCCACTTTGCAGTGGGTTCTCTAAGCTGAAAAATCGAAAAAAGATGTATAGAATAATAAAAATTTAAAAAAAGAGCGATTTAAAAAGTGGATTAGTTTTCTAGAAATACCACTACGAAAAAAAATTAAAGTTGGAGACATCTAAGGCTACCTTTTGACACTGGTTTCTGACTTTGTTTGCTACCTACATAGGACATTTTGAGCGGTCTATCTGTTGGTATTAGAGACAGAAACGGGACGGGATCCCGTCGGGATCCCGATGCCGCCCGAGCAGATTTTGAGCCGAAATCCCGTCCCGAAATCCCGCCCGATCATTTCCCAGAATCCCGATTTCGATCCCGAAAATCGTTGAATTTCGAAGCGAAAAAAGTGATCGTTTCTCGCATTTTAGTTCTTCCTGTTTTCTCGCTTAATTTTTTTTGCCATAACGTTTTCGCTGTGATTGATATATTAGTATTTACACTAGAATTTAGCGATGCCGCGATGCGGCATCGCCAAATTCAGCATATAAGCTGGCGTCGATAGTGCTAATACCAGTGTTGTGACTTGGCTTTAAATTTTCCTCTCCTCATTGCTCTTCCTCATGGCGTCTAAAATTTCTTCCTCTCCTCACTCCTCTTCCTCTGAGGAACATTTTTTCCTTCCTCATTTCTCTGAATTTTCCTCATACGCTTTTCAGAATGAGTAAAAGTACAACTAACTCCACACTCGGCGATGGAAAGGTCTCAAAAGGAGGTTTGTTCGACTACTTCAAGGACACAACCACAAGGACTCCTACTTCGACGCAATCCGCCCCCAGCGGACAGTCTCAATTGATGGTGGCGTACAAGAGTGAGTCGATTTAATTTGATTAATTCAATCTACTAAAAGCCGAACACAATTTCAGAGCCGAAGCTCAGCCAATATGTGGACCATAACAACAAGTGCTCGTTCATGGTAGAGTGCGATGGAAAGATGCATCCGTGTGGAGCGAAGGTTGGTTTTATTACGGCTGGTGTTAGCGAACAGATTCCAGCAAGACATATTTCAGACGGACAAACATAACGTGGGAAGGCATTTCCGGGACAAACACGCCGACTACCAAGGAAAGCCTATATGTCAACTCGCGCCATTCAAGACAAGAGCGCGTCGCCAACTTATTTTCTTTTTCGCCACTTCCACCGCGCCCATTCGGCTGATCGAGAATGAGTGGTTCAAGAAGCTTCTTCATGGTGTTCCCGACTTCATAGTGCCTTGCCGGAGAACAGTTTTGAGGAAAATTTTTGTCTTCCTCATCGTCTTCAAAAATTTTCCTCTCCTCTTCCTCATCGCTCCAAAAATGTTTTCCTCTTCCTCGTTCCTCCTCCTCTGAGGAGAGGAAGAGAAGAGGAGAGGAATGAGGATGAGGAAGTCACAACACTGGCTAATACGCAAGGTCAAAAGCATCATACATGCTACCACCAGGATTTGAACCTGTGACCATGCCTTGGTCCCCCAAGGCAATCCGAAATTCTCCCTAGAATGCCTTGGTCCCCTCTGTGGTTTTCGGCAACTTTTAAGAGGCTGTAACTTTTTTTTGAGTCGGACGACCCCAACTTTTGATAATTTTTTTACTCAGTGAATCGACCACGCTCAGTCGAATGGCGTTGACAGATTTTTGATCTGATTGACGGAACACCTTTAACATTTTTTTGTGACAAACCACAGACACAAAACAGCGCTATACTACTACAGCCAGAAAAAAACCGAAATGCTCATATTTCTGAAAAAGGCGTTGCCACACATCAATTACTCTTACTAAAATTATTATATTTGTTCCGTTGTTGTTGTTTGTACATAGTGTTGTCAATAAAAGATAGAATTAGGAAAAATTCTATCCCGAAATTTCGACGGGATCCCGAAATTTTTGAACGACAATCCCGATCCCGATTTTTTCGCCGAAAATCCGTCCCAAAATCCCGCCCGAAGGCCTCTTTCGGTCTCTAGTTGGTATGCCTCACTGTCCTCATGACCCTTTGAAGGTATCAATTAAAAGTAGAAACTATAATAGAAATCAATGTTTAAAGGTAGCCATAAATATATATCTCCATTAACTTCTCCTATTTTTGCAAAAATAACTTTGCTCACAAGGTTGCCGAAAGTGATGACAGCAAAAAGCACAGCTAGAGTAATCACTTGCCCTAAAATACGAAAATTTTAAATCTATTTTTCAACCACATACAAACTAACAATCCTTGCAGTTTCTCATGTATATTTGGAAAAGGGTGTACGAGCAATACCCTTGTATTATCTAAAACAATCTTATGTGATTACAAATCCTAATGTATTGAAATTTTAAATCCTACATAGCCACCAATGAGGAAAGGAAGCAGGAAAGTGAGTCCTTTGAACATAAAGCTGCTAAATCCCTCAGTGCTAATGTCCATTGAGTGTCGTTGTCCAAGAGCGTGCAATCGCCTTAGACACCCTGTCTGGTACTTGGTTTGAAGTAATTGTACCTGGATTGGTAGACTAGATCACTAGTACAGTTACAATTTGCTTACGGATCCAATGTAACAAGCCAATAGGATGAACTGGGGTCTAAACTCTTTGTAACAAGTTCCATCTCTCCAGGTCAATGTAATTCCACAGAGAACACATGAAATGTAGTGGTGAAACACCTGATTATTAAAAAAACTTTTATTTTTCAGTAAAACATTTTAGTAAAACATCTAGCTTACCCACCAACCTTTGATCCGTGAGCCATCTTAATAATCTTATATAGTATTTGGCATGTGTGGGTGGGTAACGCTTTTTTACTTTGAAGGCCAGAACGGGTCGTAGATAGCAAAATCACTTTTGTCGCTAATACCATCGTGTTCCCAGAATGTCAGCTTTCGTTTTAAAAAAGAACAGGCAAAAAAATGAGTTCTAATAGGGATATACCTATTTTTATGAATGAAGTCATAGCCCCTCATTGAAATTTCGAAATACTATAGAGGCGCCGATAGGCGCCTGTGGTCCCTTGTAATACAGTATTTCCTCTAATAGAACGACCGGTCGGTCTATTTTTCAATCCCCCCAAAATCGGAAAAAGTTTACGTTGATCTCATAATTTTTGGGTGAACATGCAAAATTTGGAGTCGGAATGGCAGAATCGGTAGAACTCATGGGGATTAAGAAAACAGCTTTGCAAAATATTGACTTTATTCCTAGATACAGACCCTCAAAATTGAGCGGGTCGTTGTATTAGAAGGGTTCGTTCTATTAGAGGAAATACGCTATGTATTTGCTAATTAAAACTAATACTGTCTGTACTTATTTAAACCCTCTCCCTCGCCTTAATTAGATAGATATCTCATGATATATTCTGCTCTCGACACCATTCAGCTTCCTACCCTGCTTAGATGGATGTTTTTCCCGAAGATCGACACTTCATCTGATGCGCTGCTAAGATGGATGCTACTGTCGGTCCACTACGTGTTGATCTCCTAGATCTTCTCTGTATTGGATCTAGGTAATACCGTTTTTACCTTTATCTTTAGCATGCTTCCAACATCAACGGCGCAAAAACATTCAGTTATACTTGAAGTTCCCCTAGGTTACAGTCAGGGTCCCTCCTAGCACTCAATGAATATAATTTCAAAAAACTAAAAAAGGCGGTACTAGTGACATTTGTCCACCACCTTTGGTCAAAAAAGTTCTGTCCTCAATCGCCCATTTTGATCTTTTTGGCCGTATTTTTGGTTCTTGTCTTTACCGTATTATCTCTTCTATTTTCGGCTTTTTGGATTATAAATTGCTCAATTTTTGTGATGCAAAGAACTTGGTTAGACATGTATTCTATTACATGTGGTGTCATAATATGTCGATATAGGCGAAAAGAAAAAAATCTTGGGATTTAAAAATAATTTAAAAATTGAAAAAAAGTTCTTGTTCCCTTGTTAGGACAAAAATGTTTATGTTTAAATATGTTTTCGTTTTTATCCGGTTCTGTCCAAAAATTGTTGCTGCTTAAAAGTGTTACACACTATTATTTTTATTTATACAATACTTAGACTATCTCTATATAGTATTTGGGACGGGGAACGTCTATCGCCAATTTGAGTACATGTTCGGTCACAAAAGAAAGTGATTGTGACTTCCTTCACTCCTTCCAACACACTGATTGCTCGAGTTAGTCTCTAGACAAGTTTCGCAGCCTTCAACTGACTTGATGCACCTCCAGTGAGTGATTCCATTTTTGTCTTTGCTGCGGAACTTGTAGATTTCTCCTAAAGCAATTTCAAACTGACGTTCGCTAATACATAGCGATTTCAACTAACCTTCCATAACAACCATAGGATTCCCACATTTGCTCATAATGAACTCCAGATGAACATTGTTTTGCACAGATGCGATGCGCTTTTTCGGTCGACCGCTAGGTGCAGCTGTGGGCTCAACATCGTCTATCGAAAGCAAAGAAATATTTTCATTCTGATTGCTCCAAACACTACACACCTCGGAATCAGTGTCTTCTTCAGGACTCGAGTAGTAATCATCGATGATTTCCATTAATTAATCTAAAAGAGATCAATATATAACCTAGAAGGATACTGAGCTATGATCGGCATCAAAAAAGTGATAGAAGACAGTTACGCCTTAATAATAATTTTTAACCAATTATGAATACAACAATTTTTGAACAAAGTAAGCCATATCAAAGTATTTGTATGACAAACAAATTAAAAATTAAACAGTTTAAAGCCGCAACTACTTTTGGACAGAACCGGATAAAAACGAAAACATATTTAAACATACACATTTTTGTCCTAGCAAGGAGAGCCCCATTCGAACTTCTTTTGACCAAAATCGGCGGAGAGTGGATGGAACAAACGGAATAAGTGCCCAAAGGCTATAAACCAACTTACTAACTCGAAGTATAGACTCTCTGATGGTTAGTGTACAGTAGTACCTAAAAATCAATGGATTCAGCATTCATTTAAGAAACTAATACATACCACACAAGTAAAAAATTGCACAATGCATCTACAGCTCTGAAGGGCACAAAATAAGCTAGTGTAAACCTAAAAATTGTTTTTTCATAAAAACTTCAAAAATCGCCACACACATTCCTAGAATTACATAGGTGACCGTCAATTTGAAGCTTTCATACTCTTGTTTGTACTTGTAGCGGTCGTCAGGATTGAGCAGAGAAATGTTCAAATTACTTCCAAGTATTATGGACAAATATGGACTTAAATTAGACAAGTTTTGAAAATAGTTGACAATTGTGGTTTCGCAGGTTTTACAGGGCACTAGCCAATAAGCAACGGTTGTTCTAATTTTTGACTTTTTAATTACCGTATATCCTCTAATAACTCACCCTGCTCTAATAACTCGCCCCTTTAAACTTTGAAGACCTCCATCTCAGCTCAGAAAAAATATTTTGCAAAGCTGTTTATTGCATTTTCTTAATTCCCACGAGCTCTACCGATTCCACTTTTTTGATTTTAGATTTTCAGCCAAAAATCTCAAAATTTGATCGACCTCAAAATTTTCCGATTTTGAGGGATCCAAAAAATAACTCACCCAGGTGAGTTATTAGAGGAAGTACGATATGTATTTATATGTCAATTTTTTGCGATGCCCCGGTGCTAGGCAGCAACAAAAAAGTTATAAATAAATGGGCAGATTATTTGAAAAAACATCAAAATTAAAAAAACCGTGGCTAACTGGCCATTGACCTTTAAGATTACCCTATGTCTTTAGCCGGCAATTCCCGTTCCATTTCGCTTAGCTTTACTGACACTTCTGCTAGTTTGGACTTCATGGCTGCTAGCATTTGAACTTCTTCTGGTGCTTTTTCTTTTTTGGAATCAAGTCTAAAAAAGTTTGATAAATCAATTTTATTTATTTGTTGTCAGCTTTTTGATGTTCCTACCAAATTCCTACCAGAAAATATTAAATTGAAAACAGACTTATTATAGATGTGCTAGTAAAACGGCCGGTCATTATTTACTCCAAATTCCCTCTGGGGGCGTTTGTTTTAGAAAGGGCCGTTTTATTGTAACATTCAGGGTAGCTGCTTATAATAAAAGCCATTCTTGTAATCCTAATCGAGAAAGCAATTTCGCGATCAGTTTTTTTTAATTTTAAAGGGATCATGTCCAAACATCTCAACGACTTTTGAAATTGTTTAAAAATTCACTGTTACCAGCAGTGAATTAGGGATATAAATAGGGATATTTATGGGGATATACCGAAATGGAGAACCTAGGGATATAAATAGAAAGGCAAAGTTACAAATAATTTTTAAATCTACCGCGAACAACAACAGAATAAGTGAAGAAAAAGAAATCCGGATATCTGAACTTTGCAATGTTTTTAGACAACAGGGGGGACCAAGGCAAATTTAGAAAATTTTGACTAAAAATTTTTTTGAGCCAGATATGCCAAAAAAATTCTTATGAAATTCTGAGTCGATCTGCGTTTACAGAATTTCGAAATCGTGTCAGTACAAAAAGTTACGGCCATAAGAAAAGGTGCAAAAATTGGCCCACCCGGTATATCATATATTTGATGAAATAAGACAACGACATGTTAAAATATCTAACTATAGTCTAGTCGCGTTATAATGAAGTCGGCGAGACCAGAAAAAAATGTTCGCTATAATGAGAGTTAACCCTGGAACGGTCACGGTGGGACGATTGGTCCCATTTTTTGAGATTGCTCGTTTGTTCAAATTATTATTTGTCCAGTAACTGATCTTCTAGATCTAGGAAGACCTGAAACTTGACTACAAAATGAGATATTAGTCGGTTAGATCCGATAAAACTTGCATAAAAAATATTGTGATTTGAATACACGGTGCGCGCCTGGACACACTGGTACGATTCGTCTCATTTTATTTTGAGAGTGCTTTTTTCAAATTGACCATTTGTCAACTTTTAAATGTTCATATACGGGTGTCGCAAAATTACACATGCATTTTTTCAAGCGAAGATTTTGTGACATTGTGTTTTTTTCAGTAAATTTTATAAACATTTTTTTTAAAGTTGGCCACTGCTTTTGTAGCTGACATTCTTAACTACAAAATGAGCAGTCAACTTTAAAAAAATGTTTATAAAATTTATGTAAAAAACACAATGCCACAAAATCTTCGTTTGAAAAAATGCACGCGTAATTTTACGACAACGTGTAGGTAAATACCAGTGTTTTCAAAAACCACAGTCACACCTCACAGTCACTCACAGTGAGGGTGACACCTCAGATCACACTCACAGTCATACTAAAATCACAGTCACACTTGATGTGACTGTGAGTGTGACTGTGACTTAAGAGTAACTGTGAGTGTGACTTTAGTATGACTGTGAATATACCACAGTAGTGCAGTGTGCGCGACTTCTCATTTCTCAATGTATATCTTCTTAGATGTCTTCGATAAGTGATTCTCTAAGTTCAAGCGCGAAGAAGAGACGCAGAAATGCTATCTGGGACATGTATGAAAAGGAGGAAGACTCGCATGGTGAAATCAATTGGAAGTGTAGCGAGTGTCAAGAGGTTAACATTCTTCATTGCTTTTGCATTTTTTTAGTCGGACGAATACTTTAGCGACTCAGCAATCACTCAACATCAGTCTCTCGGCATTGGAAGTTAAAGCATAAGGAGAAGCAACAGCCTAAGAAGCTTCGATCTCAAATGTCTGAGGACACTGCCACCTTGAACAGCAGGTACTACTGCTTTTATATGAATTGATACAAGTATTTTTCTTCAGAGACTCAAGAGTACACAGAGCTTTCGTCGACGTTCTTTCTATTCCGTGAATATCCGTGAATTTGATGCTCCATCCCTTGGTTCGCAAACTCTTTTATGAAATAAATCCTAAGATCGAAGTGTTTGAAAAAATCGTTATATCAAGCTTACTCTTTTTTAGTTCCCGAGTAGCTTCAACACACTGAAGAGCATGCTAACAAATCAGCTGGAAAGAGTGGAGCAAGCCTTAAAAGCCGACTTAAAAAAAACTTCTTAACGATTCTCTCTTACTTGTGATGTTTGGTCTGACAAAGGTTTGAACAGCGCTTATCTAGGCATAGAAAAGGCCTATAACAATATTCATTCAATTTTTTTAATACAGGAGTGACGTTGCATTACTGTAATCAGTCTGCCGTGTTTCAGCCTGTTTTCCTTGGTCTTTGCAAGCTTTCAAGTCCTCAGCTGCTTCGCGATTTATACGGTTTGATGAAAATATTCGTTGATGTCCTATGCAGGGTACAGTCTGAAAAGAGTGTGTCGATTTAAGCCTAAGCCATATACAAGTCAGTGGATCGGTTTCAGGTGAACTTATTTCACGATTTTTGCTTACATTGTTTATTGTGTACGTTTAGAGTACCAGTTCATCACCGGAAATCGCTCTTCAGCCCAAAAATTTATTGGACGGTCGTTTTAATCGGAATGAATAGCGAATCAAGCAATTTCGATCCTATTTTCTTTGTTGCCACAGCGTTATATCCAAACACAGCGAATATTCTAAGTACTAGTGAATACAAAATTGCCCTTAATGAAATTCGAAATCTGGTATTTATTTTTCTCTGACTTTTTATTTATTTTTGGCCTCTTTTAAGATCGGCTTTGGTGCTATTCCGTGACAAGAAAGAAGTTCAACTCAATCTCAGCTAAACTCTACGCTGGATCAATTGTTGGGAAAAGTTCTTGAAGAAAACAGAACCGCTCAACAGGCTGCATCCAACATTTCACCAGATTCTCTGTTGCTGCAAGTAATGAATCAAGTGCTCAGTGATAGTGCCTCTGTTTTTTGCCTCTGTTTACTAAATACACGCACCAACATGACCGCCAGAGTCTCCTCTTTTGTTTGACATATAACATGGGTAGTGATAGCAAAATATATATACTTTAGAGGCTAGCCGGGCTGTAGCCCCCTTCCCCGTCAGGATTTTTTAGCCCTTTTAAGCCCTTTTAGAGCCCTTTTAGGCCCTTTTAGAGCCCTTTTAAGCCCTTTTAGCCCTTTGTCAGAAATTTTTTCACGATCCTAGGTATGCCTATGGTCCAACGTTCCCAGAAGTAACCTTTTTTAAGTGATCATCATAGGTTAAAATTATATTAGTAGTACGTTATAACGAGGGCGGACTGTAACAAAATTATTATTTCCGTTTTTCACACAAAAAGGTACCTTTTAGCATCTGCTCTAAATCTTTTGTAACAATAAGTAAGGTGTGTGAGTGTCTTAGCAGAAGTATCTTGACGTCTTGTCATCTCTCTGTACAAGTGCAAGTACTCATCGTGCTCTTTCTGCAATAAAAAAACTTACTAAAATAAAGAATGAAAATATAGATTTAATTTCGGTTCAATAGGTCTACTTTTTGAATTCACGTCTTTTTAATTTTAGTGTATAGTGTGTCTTGACAACTTTTTACCATTTTTTTGATTGTTTCGTAAATGAAAATCTTAGAACTTTTCTTCATTGCAATGGGAAAAAGCTCATTTTAAAAAATGGGAAAGATTAAAAAAGGCACGAATTCAAAAAATTTCACTATCAATAACAAAATATCGTGTTTATTCTAATAGAACGAACGACGGGCAAAGCTTTACGCGCTGCAAAAAGACTGTTTTTTTGCTCCAAATATTACGCACAAGTATTTCTCGGTGTTTTTCTGATCGTAAACTTTTTATTTTTATATCAGCATGTAGCCCTGCGTCTCTTGTTTCTTATGAACTATTAACTGATTCCGCGTAGTCAGGAAAATTTTGAGACATACTCGTTTTTATGAAACAACTCATGTTTTATAAAAACGGGTATTTCTTAAGTTTTTCTAAACAGCAACAGGTCAGTTAATAGCTCATAAAAAGAAGAGACGCAGGGCTACAAGCTGATATATAAATAAAACATTTACGATCAGAAAAACATCGAGTAATACTCGTTCGTAATATTGGGAGCAAAAAAGCTTTGCCCGTGAACAACAGTCTCTAATAGAACGACAGGGGTCGAGGGGAGGGTAGGCGGTTGGCTTTTGAAAAATAAAACCACATGTCGTTCTATTAGAATAAATGCGGTATAAATTAACTAACCTCCGCCTTTGACATATCCTCCAAAAATGTTTCGTAGTCATTTTTTAGTGCTTCTGTATCGGCCATGCGCTATTTAAAAAAACATTTAGTCAAAAATTTCGATAAAAACAGCACAAAAATAAATTAAGTGCCGTGGTTACTGTAAAATTACTTAGTAAAATATTTTTAACATTTTTTATTATGGCGATTTTTTTTCATACATCTAAAGCTACCTTATAAAGTCAATATGCTGTAAGTTTTACAAACCCAGATGAAAAAAGTTGAGCATTTCAAGAGCAAGAAATGGCTTTTTCGCAGGCACAATCTGGCAGAATATGGGCAAATAGAAAGTTTTTTAAAAATTGCAATTAGAACGTTTAAAGACTTAGAAGTTCGATACAAATTTTTGTGTATTACAGAACAGAAGCAAGCTTCGAACAATAATATGCACCGCGCGCATTTGAACTTGTACAAGCAACCACCAAAAAGATAATTGCATAAGGTGTGAAACGCTCATGCTAAAATACTCCATAAAAATACCAACAGGACACAATAGAACCAAAATAATTTAGAATATTTTTAAGTATCTAGTATGTATGCCTGGTAGCCAGAATGTGACTTTTAATCAAATCCGTTAATCATTTATCTTAATCGTGACAAATCGAGAAAAAAGTGCACGTGTAACTTGAGCATTTTATGGGTTTTACAGCACATTTATACCTTTTTGACCCAAATTTTGTTGCTATGGTCACTACATCCCAACAGATTCAATTTAAAGTTGCGCATTGGCTGTTCAACAATACTAAACCCGACCCTATCCTACAATCAGGTTCCATATATGCCTTAGTCTCACTGTTGTTTTTTTCCTGGAAAATGCCTTTGTCCTCCTAATTATTATGGTTAAGGCAATGATGTCATAATGGCGATTATGGTGATTATGACCATTCTTAACATGATCACCTGAAAAAACAACAGGGTAACCAAGGCATTTTTCACAAAAAAACAACAGAGAGGACCAAGGCATATTATGTAACCTGGTTGTGGAATAACGCCCTAAAGTAGAAAATCAAGCTTTTTGTTGGTCTAGGCGGCAGCTCAAGGTGATTGCTTGCAAGCCACCATAGGATGCAAGCATATAATTTTAAAAAAAAAAAGGATCTTACATAATAAGCTGATTAAATACAAACAAAGCACTTTTGGTATTGTTATATTAATTTACAAAGGAAAAGAGGTAGGAGAAGCAAATGCATAATTAGAAACACTACCAAAATACCTTTGATTCAGAAGTTATTGCACAATAAGATCAGTAGAAGCAATACTCATTAGCCAGTTTTAAAACAAATAAACAAACATTTTTAAAAAAGCTTGAATAACAAACCGCAAAAAAATATTTTAAAAAATCGATAAAGCAATTAATTTTATTAAATAATGGTTTCTCGTTCTGGCAATGTAAATTTTTCGTAGTCTTTTTGCCTTGTCGCCGAAGCATATTTTCAGCATTATAGTTGGGGTTCTTGAAGCCATTGAAGTTAAATCCAACCCCTCGAGCTGCTCCATTGTTATCCTAAAAGTGTAGCTTAAACTGACTTATCTAACTTATGGTAGGAATCCGACTACGTAGGTCGAAAATTAAGCTCAAAGATTAAAATGAAAATTTTCAGAAATAACTACTTTTTCAAAAAATAAGATCTTGGCTAAATTTTTGTGTGCTGAATCGCAGTGTTTATTGCTCTATCGGCGCTTAAAATAAGACTTTGACGTAAAATTGTAAAAATTTATAAGATTTAAAGTGCCAGAATAAGTACAGATCTTATAAATAAGTAGCATTCTGAGCCCTGATTAAATTACTAGCTGACAATGTCAAGAGAGTACCACGTGTTAGGTTGAAAAGCACTTAGGCTAAAAAGCACCTTATCAAAGTAAACTCGTGAAGGTATAGACATCGGCATCAGTTTTCTGGCTTCCGGGATTTGCAGCGGATAAACCTTAAACAAATTCTATCATAAAATTAAATTTTAAGGAGCAAAAATAACCTACTTCAGCTCGATGAACAGCTAGCGCAGGTCCCCAGTCTAAATAATTACCATCATATTAGTTTTTTTTTTAATTCATAAGATAATAATAAAAATGAGACCATTCTCTGGACATAGAAGATCCCTCCATTTCTAAAATATAAGTGAAACTTAAGATTGATAAAGACCACTACTAAACTGATGCTCACCTTGGAAAAGTTACCAGATCTAAACAGAAAAATAAATCACATTTCGTGATGGATAAAACTAAATAAAAATCTTACGCAGTGACATACATGTAGATAGCAGTAGAAAGCATGATTACTAAACATAAAAAAAGTCAACCACCCACAACTGCGGTCACGAACATACATAGAGGAGAAAGAGAAATCGTCCATCCCAGGTAGCTTGACCAAGTTGGAAATGTAACCTAAACAGTTTATTGTATATTCTCTAATGAAGCCCCACCCCAAAAGTGACAATTTTCGGTAGTCGGGATTTTGTGTTTTCCTATTTTTTGGATGTCAACCCCATGAATATTATCATTCTAAAATGTAGCTAGATATCTTAGCTAAATTGTTTTATACAGTCCGACTTGGATGTAGTAGCACCCCGATATAAGAGAACTTTAAAAAAAATTGGCTGGCCAGCAGAGAAAGTTTACCCCCCAAGAGCACTGGATATAAGAGCACCCTCACTATAAGAGCACCCCAAGCTACTCTCGGTTAAAATACCTTATTAAAATACCCTCGATATAAAGGCACATGATCATTTTCACCACAAATTTTGGGAAAAACAAATATTTGAAAATTTTATGTAAAATATTGGTATAAAATTGATCTTGGTTTCCTAGTTTTCTGTACAATTAAACCTCTACACCTGAATATAAGTTCAGTGTTTGGCCGCTTTTGGCGTGCCCTTATATACAGGGGCGACTGTAACCCTTGAATATAGCTTATCTTATGTCACTCTTGACATAAGAGTACCCCCCGATATAAGAGCACCTTGGGCTGGTACCGAGGTGCTCTTATATCCAGGCTCGACTGTATACCGTATTTCCTCTAATTAACGCGCCCCCTCTAATGAACGCGCCCCCTTGACTTTGAGGGTTTGTATCTCGGACCAGATTTTTTTTCGATTTGTTCTTTTTTGCATTTTCTTAACTCCCGCGAGCTCTACTGATTCTACTTTTTAGATTTTGAATTTTTGCCTAAAAATATCGAGATCGGCCTCCAATTTTTCTGATTTTTGGAGATCCAAAAAATAAACGCGCCGTCGTGTTAATTACCTTGAGGTTGACAACAAAAGATAAGCCAAGAGCCACAAATGCAAAATTGACACTTCAGGAAAAGGGCTTTATTAGAGAATATGCGGTAATTACAGCTAAATATTTTTTTTAAATAACTTACTGAGTCGTAATTCAGCGGTTGATACCTCAAAAAAGATTTCATATTTGAAAAATTTCAAAACCTAATTTCATAAAAATTACTCCAACCACACAAACGCCAGAATGACCTAATTTTATCAAAATTAAACTTTTTGATTAAAAAAATCCAAGTAAAACCAAGAAAAGTAGCGGACACAGCAATTTCCAGACAAACTTCCACTAAAATTAACGCTAAATTTTGTTTTCGGATTTGAGACAAATTGTATACCAAGATGTAAATAGGTGGATAAGATCTAGTCATCCTATAAATCGGACAACCGTTTTTTGTAGTTAAGTTTTCAATCCCGAAAAAACCGACCATTTGATGTTGTCCAGAAAGTTGTCGACCCCGTAAACCCAGCAAATGATCATCACCTCAAAAAATGCAATAATTATAAGTGGCCAGGTGGCGGAAAAGTTTTCTAGCAGCACGATCCAATAAATTCCTGCCTAAAACACATAAAAAAACACTTTAAAAAACTTGTTACAAGAATTTACAGCAGTGCAAAGTGGAAGGCCCAAGAGGTAGAATGCTAGCAGAACGAAAGTCAATACATGACGGTGGTTTTTGCGAAGACGCTCTGGAAAAGCATCGCAAATGGATGATACCACTGTCTACAATTTAAAACTTTTTAGAAATATATTTTTTAATAATCTTACTCACTTCTACTATGAATCTAAAAAAAAATGTGAAATTGACTTTTTTTTATTCCAACTAAAAAAACTCACAGCTCGGAATTGAATATCACAAGAGAGACCATTCCGAAAAACAGGAAAGAATACAACTGGGCGACCGGTAGTTTCGATAGAGCTTCAGCAAAGAAAACAAACACAAGTTGGATGCCTTCTGAATAAAGTTATTGTTTTAGCCGATTTGGGCCGGGTGGTTCAGAAAAATTGGTGTTTCAGTCCGCGAATTCAAATTTAACTCCAAAATTTTTCTTTTGCCTACCTTGAAGTCGGAATTGGTCTAGCAACAGGTCCATGTCATAGCATACAAATCCAACTGCCGAAAACACTAAGGAGGAAACCAGCATGGAGGTGAAGAAGTCCACAAAGCTGATAACCTGCAAAGGCAAAATAAAGGATTTAGACAAGTAACACAAGCAATTGAAACACACTTATATTTATTCTACTCACCCAAATGTCGAAGAAAATTTTGTTGTGGAAGCGATTGTAGCTAGCCAAAGTGGTCAACCCACCAGTGCAGGTGGACAATGAGTAGAACACCTAACAATTCAGTGATAATTAAACTCCAATCCCAACAACTTAAGATCAAAAAGAGGTACTTGAACGGCAGCATCTCCTAAACATTATATTTTCAATAAACAACCTTATTTACACCAAAAACAAAAATTAAATACCCCAAACCTAAAAATGAAACTTTTGATTACTTTTATTCAAAAAAAAACTAATTATTCACCCTCAGATCACTCAACACACTCCATTTGGGTTGAAAAAAGTGCAAGACTCCATTAACTGAGCCCTCAAATGCACTACTTTAGCTGTTGAAACTGATGTTTTTGTTTTAAGAGGCTTACAGGTAGGGTCAAAAAGCGCACCAGAAGGACAAAAATGAAGATGTAGGGCAAGACCACCGTGCAATATACCACTTTGCCGCTTGTTTTTACGCTCTTGAAGGAGCACAAAAAGACAAAAACCCTAAAATTAGTAGATCAGCAAGATTTTACCCTAGAAAAATGTGCGTACACCACCGATGTAACTAATATCCGACTTATAATCATTAGGTTTTCAGATTTTTCAGCCAAAAAGCTAGAAATTTAATGGTACTACAGTATTAGGCACTATAGTGGGTACTATACAGTTGCGGAAAAAAGTTACCGCCCGATCAGAATTTCCACATTTTTTTGAGAAAAACTGTTTGAATTTAATTATTTTTCAAACGGAAAGGGAAAACGAAATAGACAGTCTTGTAGAGAATTTCACGCTCTACAAAACTGGTATTTTGTTCAAAAGATTCATTTAAAATTTATGCAAAAATCGCAAAGTTTGAAACAATGCAAAAATAAGGTCACGAAAAAGTTACCGCCCGATAACATTTCCTTGTATTTTGTGGTGGTTTTATGAATTTTCATGTGTTATTATGTTTAGATGCGTCCTAAATCGATTGATCAAGTTACGGAAGGCTTATCGTTCGCTTACACGACACAGATGAAAGATGGAGCTTCACAAGAATCGCTGATCACGTGGGAATACCGAAGGAAAGTGTTCGTGATGCTTACCATCGCCAAAAGAATCCGAAAGTGCACAAAAGGATGGCCGGAAGCGAAAGACAAGTGGCAGGTAGCATTATAATTAACTAGGCACACGATGACATCAGTAGTTGTTGCAGGGTCGACCGAATGATTGCTCGAAAATCGAGGAGAATCCAAAGCTTACGGCCCCTGAAATTCGTGAAGAGCTAAAGTTGGATGACATAACGGTGCGCACAGTACAGAATCGTCTCATTGAGGTTGCTTTTTAATATTTACGGTGTTGATTGATGTTTTTTAGGTTGGTCTATTTGGTCGTCGTCCAGCCGAAAAGCCGTTTATATCGCCAAAGAATGTCAAAGAACGTCTCAGTTTTGCGAAGGAACATCAAAATTGGACTGTCGATCAATGGAAGAGCGTGCTTTGGTCGGATGAATCGAAGTTCAACATGATCGGAAGTGATGGAAAAGGTTGGATTTTGTTTTCTTTTCGTCGTAAACAATGTTTTTAGGTTATGTAAGGCGTCCGGTTAATAAGCGCTTCGATCAAAGTACACAAAGGCACCGTTAAATTTGGTGGAGGAAACATTATGGTCTGGGGCTGTTTCTCGTGGCATGGACTTGGACCTCTCAGACTGGTGAATGGCAAGATGGATCGGTTTCAGTATCAACAGATCCTTTCGGAAACAATGCTCTCATTTGGAACATCTTGAAAACTCGCATCCGGATGAAAACTTGGTACTAGTAGATTAACTCCTCTCTGACCTTTATTATTCGTGACTTTTCTAGATCTTCCAGCAGGACAACGATCCCAAGCACAAGGCCAAGATCATCACAAAATGGCTCCAGGACAACAGCGTCGATGTTATGCAATGGCCCGCTCAATCTCCAGACCTAAATCCGATCGAGAATCTGTGGTATGAAGCTGAACGAAGAATGGGTGGGCACAAGCACAAGAAGTCGGACGAACTATTCAAAGCGGTGAAGAAAGCATGGAGTCGATTCCGAAAGAACGCCTGGAAAAGCTCGTGGAGTCAATGCCAAGAAGATGCCAGGCTGTTATTGATTCTAACGGATATGCTACAAAATATTAAAATGTTGTTTTGGTGCGTTGTTTGGAATAAAATGTTATCGGGCGGTAACTTTTTTCGTGACCTTATTTTTGCATTGTTTCAAACTTTGCGATTTTTGCATAAATTTTAAATGAATCTTTTGAACAAAAACACCAGTTTTGTAGAGCGTGAAATTCTCTACAAGACTGTCTATTTCGTTTTCCCTTTCGGTTTGAAAAATAATTAAATTCAAACAGTTTTTCTCAAAAAAATGTGGAAATTCTGATCGGGCGGTAACTTTTTTCCGCAACTGTAGGTACTAATTTACAACCCAGCCCGTTTCTTACCTCGTTGTATTTGGGCAAACCCTTATTTTGCCATAAAAAGACTTTTTGCAGCAAAATAAAACTTTTCACGCACATTTTTCGGGCAGCGCCAGGTTGCGCAAATAACTTTTGCGCACACACTTTTCTTCATTTTTATGCCTCCAATTATTTTGTGGCCATATTCTTGTTTTCATACTTATGTTTACAGATTTTATGCGTGTTCTTTTATATATGGAGAACAATTTGAAGTGTGCGCAATTTAAATTTGCGCAATCTGGAGCTGCCCCATTTTTTCTTGCTGTAAAACGACAGTTTCAGACTAGGCCAGTTTCTGACAGTTCTTTTAAATT
This sequence comes from Ditylenchus weischeri, assembly GCA_029231635.1. NCBI lineage: Eukaryota > Metazoa > Nematoda > Chromadorea > Rhabditida > Anguinidae > Ditylenchus > Ditylenchus weischeri. The sequence goes on along the minus strand of JAMRYI010001021.1, from coordinate 13,985 downwards.
TTTGTGTTTTCATTAAAGGGGGACTGTTTTATGTCCGGAAAGGTTTCGAACGGAAAGTTTAATATATAGTAAGTTAATATTATTGAATATAGTAATATAATATAGTAATTAAAAATACCGTAAAACCTCTATTAATAGACCCGGGTCTATTATTAGAGGTCACAACTCCCCGAGTCATTTGTGGTATTGTGTTTTTAGCCATGAAAAATCCAACATTTTTAGACACACGACCACTCAAAAATAGCCCTGTTTCTTAGCTACATTTTGAGTGGTGGTGTGCTTAAAATGTGAGATTTTCATAGCTAAAACACAATGCCACTGAGGAGTTGTGTTCTCTAATAATAGACCCGTCTATTAATACAGGTTTTACGGTAATAGTCGTTTTTGTCTTGGTGTTTCATTCCGTTTGCTAAATTTTATGCTATAAGCTTTTTATGATGTTACGCTGTGAAAATAACTTATATGGCTTGGACACAATTGAGGCAGGAGATCGAATGTCTAAGTATATGAGGTCCCACAACTAAGCAAGTTCTTGACATTTATTTTTTTAGAAAAGTGGTTTAAAAAAAATGTGAGTTTTTTCTTTTCTCAAGATTCTTTCCGAAAAAAAAACTTTCTAATAGTTGAATAGAAAAAAAATGAAACACCAATCACGGCTTTTCAAAACGGCCGAAAATGTTTCCTTTAGCATTTTAGACGTGTTTGCATGGCGCAGTGAGTAAAGCGTTGGATTTTGTTGTGATAACACTAGAAAAGAGGCCATTTTTCTTGAGGTCACAAGTTCGACCTCAACCCGTTCGATTTTGTAATTTTTTTGCAAATTTTTTTATCATTATCCCATTTGACGTAAAATCAAAAAGTGAATGTAGGTCATAAATATGAGATTTTCAACTTTTCCTATAAATATTTGTGTACAGATAAGTCGAAAGTGCAGACTTCAGGCCAAATATAGGGCAAAAGTAACATGAAATTTGTTTTTGCATGAGATGGCGGAGGTTTGCATTCTAGAGGATGGGTGATACACCAAAAGAAAGCTGAAGATCTCGGCTTTCAGAAATTACAGAAAAAATTTTTAAATTACAGAATTTAGAAAACTAAAAGCCATTTGAAGTCTGGAACATGTTTTTCTAGTCAAATTTGAGGGGATTTCTAATTTACCGCAAAATTAGTTTTAAAGTCTAAAAGAAACATTTTCGGGCGTTTTGAAAAGCCGTGCCCAGTGTTTCCGAAAATAACACTTTCCGTTTAACACATACCTTTTTTCATATATTTCGTTTTCTTATCTCAGATGTTTTTACACCGTTTTGAGGCTGAGATTTTTCTCTATCGATTGAGCGGTCAAACACACCAGTGAAAAATAAGTTTTGGCAGAATCACACCAAGTGTTTAAAAAAACCAAGTGTACACTTAACACCTGATTTTTTAAACACTTGGAGTGTTCTGCCAAAATTATTTTTAACTGGTGTGTTTGACCGCTCAATCGATAGAAAAAAATCTCCGCTACAAACGGTGTGGCTATCTGAGATAAGAAACAAATATATGAAAAGGTATGTATTAAGTGTTAAATGCAAAGTGTTAAGTGTTATTTTTGGAAACACGGCCCGTGCCAATACAAAAAACGACAATTCTTTTTAATTATTATTTCAAATTTTAACTTTCTGTTCAAGACATCTGCGGACATAAAACCGTCCTGTGGGTGTGCGCATCTCAACTCCAAGCCCCCTTCGGGGCGCAGGGGGCTTGGTTGGTTAGAGATGCGCGCACTCACTGACCTGCGATATGAATCAGAGCAAGACTTTTGATGAAAAATGCATATAGTGGCTCTTTTTGCCCAGCTCCAGTGACCAAAACGGGGTAGAATACCTTGATACAAGGTGATTTACCTTCGTCCCCCAATGCAAAAATTCACACTTTGGTCAAAAATTTTTTTCCAAAAAATCGATTTTTTATGTGGAAAAGTGTCACAGAATAACTTTTTCATCGTTTTAAGCACACAAAAATTACTTAGGAGTCATTTAAACATGATTTACGAAAAATTAAAAAATGGACCCCTCCAACTAAATAAGTTCCCTCCCCTTTTAAAAACTTGTAATTTCTAACAGAACTTCTGAGGCACCCTAGTAGCCAAAATTTTCTCATCAACCCAAATAACTGAACAGAATTCAAAAAAGATTCTTACTGGCTAAATTACGACGGACAGCTATTTTAAATGGCGACAAGAAAGTGCTGTTAAAAATTCCAATTTTTGATGAAAACACAATATTTTCAAAAAAAGAAAGCCGACAGAAACTGTCCTTTTACCCTGTAAAACGACTTTTCACGGCAAAATAAAATAGGCAGAGCGGCTGAAAAAAAGTTTGTTCACGGCCAAAAAAGTTTCGCTCGCTGTATTTTTCCAAAAAAATATTTTTTTGTCAAATGTTTGTCTTATTTTTTTAGACTGTGGTATTTTAAGTAATAAGTCTTACAACGCGGAAATTGTTGAAAGAAATCTTACCAAGCCACGATTAAACAAATAGCTATTTGCCAGTTGATAGTTTGGAAATCCACTAAAAAAATTTTATTAAATGGTTCGTAAAGTTGGTGGAGATAGACCAAGCACATTTGCTTTCGTTGTAAAATAGAGTCACAAGAAAATAGCACTTGAGTATACGGTAACACACATGAATAACCTTTTAGATATACTGCACACCATTAGTAGTCAAAGCCTACGGCTCGGTAAAAATTGGGCGTAGAAAACACTATACCCGAAAACAACAAAACCAAACTCTTTACTCATAGTTGCGGGAACAAACCGAAAAAACCTACGATATAAGGCCACCCTGCTGAGTGGTTAAGGGTGGCCTTATATAGGGAGTGGTCCTATTTTGGGGTGACCAGAAGAAATGAAAAAAAAAAATCACGGTCCCAAGAATACGAAAAAAATTCTTTTCAGGACAAATTGAATTGAAATTTTTAGGACCATTTGGTTAATTTACGCTAATTTGAGAGGCAATTCTTAGGGCGGGACCGGTCAAAAGTTGAGTTAAATCGAGTTTTACGTTAAATCGGGTTACGTTAAATCGAGAGTAACTTTTTCAATAACTATAAGCTGGCCAACCATACGGGTCTCAAAGTTACGTTAAATCGAGTTTTACGTTAAATCGGGTTACGTTAAATCGAGAGTAACTTTTGCAATAACTATAAGCTGGCCAACCATACGGGTCTCAAAGTTACGTTAAATCGAGTTACGTTAAGTCGACAGTCGACTGTACTGGTAATTGGTACTTACAGGGACCCTGACTGTGACCTGGGGATTTTTCTATGAATTTTTTTTGCGCGTATTCTTGTAGAGCGCACCCAAGTTCCTAACAAATCTGGCTGCCGAGCTCTAAAGGTCCACAAAAAGTGGTACAAAAGTCGCTCAAAGTTTTAAAAACATCTCGATATCCGTATAATGGTTTTTTATAACACATACCTTGGACACAAATCACTCGAAAGGGATCTCTATTATAATTGACTAATTTCGAAGACTAAAAAAAACAAGAGACCTGCAAGAAAGGTGCCCTAAACCGTATTTGCACAACTGGAGAAGACTGCTCGGTTTGGGAGGAGGCAACACAATACTTTTGTAATGCCTGTATTAGTTGCTCTTCACTATCATCTACATCTTTTCCCAGACCCATTCCTAAATGCTTAACGGTGTAAAGCTAAAGAGAGAGGACAGTACACACAGGGCCGAAATTTGGGGAGGGGGCGTTGGGGTAGTTAGTTTGTTTGTTAGTTTTGATAATTTTGCTATGAAATGACTGAAAAGCAATTTTAAAGGGATTATGGGCTGCATTGGGAGGGGAAGTGAATAATAGGGGGCCACTTTTTCAAAAACATGACTTGGGGGGGGGTATAAGCCAGTACAGTCGACGCTCGATTTAACATAATTGGGGGACCGCCTAAAACATTATGTTAAATCGAGTTTATGTTAAATCGAGAGTCGACTGTACTGGTAATTGGTACTTACAAGGGAGAAACCCTGACTGCGACCTGGGAATTTTTTCGATAAATTTTTTTATGCGGGCATTCTTGCAGAGTATGCCTAAGTTCCTGAGAAATCTGGCTCCCCAGCTCTGAAGGTTACAAGAAGCGGTACAAGGGTCACTCAAAGTTCTAAAAACACCTTGATACCCGTATAATGGTTTTTTATAATTGACTTATGGACCATGAGTCATTCCTAAAATTTTTGTTGGCTTTCAGAGGTGGGGAGCCAAATTCACATGGGATTTGGGCACGCTCTACAAGAATACCCGCATAAAATAAATTTATCGAAGAATCCCCAAGTCACAGTCAGGGTCCCTCCCTTGCTAGTTCCCTCGCAACCCCATTTTGACGGATTCAGCTAGTGATGCGACACTAGGTCATCTAGTGGATTGTGAAATCAAAGACAGCCAATTCAGTCCATTCAAATGGAAAGCAATCAAAAACCTAACCAATTTTTTATAAGGAAACTCAAATGAGCAAAGTCTGTGGATTTAGTGGTCTGTTAACTGATCGTGGGAACTGACAGTCTGAAAATCAGAAGGCGTGACCGCATGTAGCGTGAAGAATAAATTCTCATAAAGAAGTTACTAAGGGCAACAGGCGCCTATCGGCGCCTTTATCGTATTTTGAAATTTTAATCAATATTAATTCGTCACATACCCCCCTGATAACCCCTTCCTGGGTACTTCCTGGGCTTGATCGAACACCGCAGAAAAACTAATATTTTGAACAAAGCTCTGGAGTATGTTAACTTCTCGTATTGATTGATTATTTGTTGCTTGAAATTGAATAAAATCATCAAATAGTTAATCAACTGTTTGATTTTGAAAAATCCCAAATCCCATTGGGATCCCCAGAATTTTGAAAATCCCAATCCCAAATCCCAAAAAAGTACGAACGCCCAAGTATACCGACAACCCTATTTGTTTGAATTGGCTCAAAACTGTAATTTTAAAATCACTTTGTGCAGCGAGAAGGTCACTAAGAATTACTGAAAACTTGGAACATAGTGCGTTCACTAGAATTTTTTTTGTTGCCACGATGCGGCACCATCGCTGGCGACGAACGTGCGATGAGAACACACAAGAAGTTGAAAAAATATGTTTGCTACTACCAGGATTAAAGCTTGAGTCAGCCAAAAATATGCCTTGGTCCTCCTTGCGGTTTCGAAAAACCATTGAAAAACCATTTTGACGGAAAATTTTTTTCCGATGATGACCATAAATTCTAACACCAGATTCGTGCTCAGCATATTCGATTTAAGGCGCAAACACAATGAGGACGCTGTTTGCGGATGCTAAATCAGATTTGTCACGCAGGGTGGTCACTTTTTTACTTTTCAAAAAAGTTTCTGTCTAGTGCCATTTTGTAGCTAAGATTCAGGGATACCAGATAAGCTATTTATGAAGTAGATATTGTTTGAAAAATTGATATAAAAAAGAAGGAATCCGCCCAAGCATAGGGTGTCCCTAGCAAGGGGTTGCTTTTTAGGCAACCTCTCAAACTCGCTGCCTTTTAAAAATTTGGAAGCCACCTGAGGTGGCCTGTAAATACACCCGAAAGCCACCTCATTTTAAACCACTCGGAGGCCACATCAGGTAGCTTTTTGCAAGCTCGGGGTGGCTTTTTCTTTGTATTTCAGCTATTGGTATATGTTTTTTGCAACAAAACTTGTTTTTAACTTTTTATTTAATAATGAAGAGTTATAACTCTATTAGCCAACAATGATTTCAGACATATTAATGACGATATTTTTTCTGGTGGCATGCGGTTTCTTAAATCTGTGGCTATGAAGTGGTTGTGCACTAAATGCCCGTTTGTTGACGAACTCGAGACCTGAGGGCTAGAGATTCGGCAAATTTAACTGGGCGTTGCGACGAAATTTCCATTTTGGTGAAAAATGTTATCTTTATCCTGGCATTATTTACTTCAAGAATGACAAGTGGTACAGAAAAAACGAGTAGTGAAGCAAAAATCTCTTTATCTCCTAGATTGAACGCATGGTTTTTATGTTTGCTTTAATACTATTGATTGTTGAATATTGATCCTAAACATATTAACATATAACGCAAATAAAATAAAGTAAACAAAAAGTCAAAAAGAAAATGTACGATGAATTCTAAAATGTAATTCATACCGCTTAATGATTAAATAAAAAAGTAAAAACATGTTTTGTTGCAAAAACATATACCAATGGCTGAAATACAAAGGAAAAGCCACCCCAGCCTGCAAAAGCCTGGCCTCCGAAAATACTTAAAATGAAGTGGCTTCCCAGGCCACCTCAGGTGGCCTCAAATTTTAAAACTGAAAAATTGAAAAAAGCCACCTCTTGCCAACCCTGATCCGCTCTCGAATTCGAGTTAGGATTCTTGGGCAGATTCTCGAAATTTTATCTCAATTTTTTTTTTCAAATTTTTCAAAAGAATTTTTTTGCCGCACTAGAGACAAAAAATGCTGTCGTCGGGGTTTCGGGGCGGGGTTTTTCAGCTCAAAAATTCCGGTCGGTCAAAACTGGCTGTGGCGAGAAAAGAAGGATTGATGACGCTTCGGCAGAGGTGATAATAAATTTAATTCAGTATCATTATTGAATACATGGTGGCCGCCTTTTTGTTGTGTCTATTTTCATGTCGTGTGATGTACACATTATTCCATAACATTTCTAGTGAAAGTTGAAAAGTGAAAGGTCTAGTGAAAGCTATGTGATATTCACTTTTACTTTAATTTAGAAAAGCTTTGCTCTAAATGGCTACATCTTCTGGAGATTTCGCGAGTGAGCAGTATGGACGAATAACAACGTAATTAAAATAATTGAAGTACAACTGCCTAATGTTACTTTCAGGATGGCTAAAGCAATTAGTAACGATGAGACTCGCTTTCGCTTTGCCATTGGGTGAGTAATGGGACTGAAAGCTATGTGATAAACAAAACTTATTTTGCAGACAAATTAGATTGATAGAGGAATCACTGGAGGACGGCAGTGACAAAACTATCTTAGTCAAACGTCTAGTCAACTGGGCTCTTCAGTTCTTCAACAAAATCGGCGACTTCAATTGTGATGTTCGAATGCTCTATTTGTGGAAACTCTTGGTTGGTCGCAGTTTTCGGGTTACAGCTGCTCTAAATGTTAAAATTTTTAAGGGCAAATATAGTGTCGAGCTGAAGATGGAGGGTGTTCTCGAAAAGGTGAACGAGCTAGGCTTCTTCAAAAGTGCTCCGGAATTCTATTTCATTTGGGCTGAGCATTTAGCGGAAAAAACTGATCGTTCAAGCTTTGATGCCGTGGTTTCATTGTGTCGTGAGAATTGTCATTTTACGCAAAATAGCGTCGACGAGTTGTTTGGGTTGGTTATGAATTTCATATTACTGGTTAGAAGATTGTTAATTTTATGCGTTAGTCCACTCATTCGAGAGCATTTCAATGAAGACTACCATGGAGACACTGCGGATTTCTTGGAGATGCTAAATCATAAGAGTGCGACGCCAAGTAATGTTCATGCTACAAATAAGGATGCAATGGAATCGAATGCCACAGAACTTGACAAGTCTTCTGTAAACATTGAAAGCTATATCGTCTTGCTATTGCGTCGTAAACTCTTATTTTAGGATTCGCAAAAGCCGACCACATCTGTTTACACAGCCCTGGAATTCAGCATGGATGTCAGCCTCTTATTTTACCTATAAAATATGTTCCTATGCAATCCTTTTAGAAACCGAAAATCATGGATTGTTCTCCGCTGGCCACGCCTGTGACTAGAAACAGCGCTTATGATTCTTTCAAAAATGTCAGAATGATCGACTTTGGGGCGGAAGATAGATCTGGCACGGCTGACTTCTCTTCTATGGAGTTGGGGTATAGTCCATGTGGTGCTACACCCAAGAAATCAATTTCAAACTATGCTCTCGAGAAGTCGTATAGCTTGGCATGTTTTTATATTCTTAGTTTTAGTTTAAACCACATTTTCAGATTGATGATGGTCCATCGATGACATTGTGCAAAAAGATTGAACTCGGCAATCAGCATTTCCACATTCACAAGCTTATTCATGAAGGTGAATTTTCGAAGGTTTTCCTGGCCACTACAGATGACGACAAACCGCATGTATTGAAGGTGAAGCAGTTTTATTTTACCTCATCTCTTTTAATGCCTGATTTCATTTTAGCAGCAAGTTCAGTCGTTTCGATGGGAAATGCAAATAATTAAGGAATTGAAGAATCGCCTGCCACAGTATGCCCATGAATTCATCATGCAAATGGGAAGTGCTTAATTTCTCCAATTTAAGTGTCATTGTTCGCGACTACTATCCAATCGGCACCTTGCAGGTCCTTCAAATATCTTCTTATGATCGATTCGCTTTACTATAGTAATTTAGGATTTGACTGTCGCTTACAAGAACTTTAATCTAGAGATGAGCGGCTTGTTGGTTACTTTCTTCGGATTGCAATTGGCCAACTTGCTGGATCAGGTTCATTCTGCGAAAATTATTCATGCGCGCCTGAAGCCAGGCATAATCTACCTCACACAACCGTAACGGACTTTTTAGTTTGTGTAGGAAGTAATTAATTTGTTTAGGCTCTTCTCATTCGATACTCCTTTGGATGAATTGCTCTGTGTGCCATCAATCAAGATAGCAGGCTGGAAATCATTTGACATGAAGTTGCACGAAGATGGCAAGCAGTTCGTTGGTCGCTCGGAATCCAAGGGCGTTTACTGCGTTGAAATGATTGTGAGTTGATTTTGGTTTTTAAGAAGGAGTGCTGGACAAATAATATTTTCAGTCTGAAAAACCGTGGAACTACCAAGTAGACTTCTATGGCTTTGTCCGAATCTTTCATTTCTTGATGCTTGGTGATGAAATCACAACAGTTCGCAGTCAAGGAACGATCAGACCTGAGAGCCATCAAAGGTATTAACGTTAGTACATATTATCACATATATCACACATTCGTTAGGGCATGACTCTGCGATCGATGTGGATGAAAATCTTCGATGAGTTCCTAAACATTTCGGATTGCGAGTCTCTCCCATCTTGGTCGAATATGCTCAATAATGCAGAGAAGTTGCAAAAAGAAGTCAGGAGAAGCCAGATGAATGGAAAAACGGCGGCGACTACAATACCCATGCGAAAAATATTCAGTAATGTTGTTTGTTGGGATCATTGACTAAATTGTATTTTGTGCTTTTCGGACATACGTTTAGACAACAATAAAAGATAGGGCTTTGCTGTGTAAGGAAGGGCTTACTGCTGGTGCTAAAAGGTGGCGAAACTTCTCCAGTTTTATGCATTCATAAGACTGCGCATAACAATGACAGTTATCAACAATAAATTTTCCGTCGGATTAGCTTTAAGACTTAGCACACAAGATATTACATTTTCATGGAGGCGTTCTAGGTAGTTGTCCACTCTTACTTCTTTAATTAGAACCAAAAATGCATGTAGCTTCTTAATTTTCTTCAATGCTTTTTCATACTCTTTCCCTTTTTGATACTCCCCCTTTTCCCCATTTATCAAACGTAGTCAAATCTTCTGCCGCCGTTATACAACGAAAACAAATTTGCTGGTTCTCGAAATGTTGGATCAGAGAACTCGTTACCGATTCCTGTAAAATCATAAGCACTTGGTTGCTGCAACATCATTTTCATTCAATATGATTGATTTTAATAAAAATAAACTGACTGGAAGTATTCTACAGAGGGCATGACTCGACTAGTTGGAGAGATGGTCGGCACGAGATCTGTTGGACTGTTTGGAGTAGAGATGTTTTCGTATTTTATCAAGTTTTCTCCCGCAGCGCTCATACACGTGCCGTTGGCCAGCACGTACCCTTAAATAGGTCAATACTTACTGGATTTGGAGGAGTAATTAGCTGATGGACAAACCATTGAGCAGACGACACGTTTCCACAGCTCCTTTGTTCCACAAAGAGCAGTCTGGAATATGTGGCTGGATTAAAAGTTTTCGAAATTTAAATTTATAGTCAAAACTAAAGATTTGAATAAGATCCTGCTTCGGAATATCCATCTAATTTCTAGTTCTTAAATTTCAAAAATCAACTTAATCTTTTTTATCTTTCTACTTTTTTATCTTTTTCAATTTATTTTAAAGGTCGAGGATGTAATCTGACCATTATCATGTGAAAGAACCACTTTTAGAAATGTCTGTCCATAACTCAGACTCAGAAAAAAAACACGGATATTTTTTGTAAAAACTTTTTAAAGAACAGGTAGGAGGCTACCTGCTTGAATTTTCCTAAGAATCTCCGTGTTTTTGGTACTAAAGACCTACTTTCAGGTGTTCCAGTCATTTGCCGCATGAGGCCCAGGGTATGGCAAACTGAAAAATTTGAACGCCAAATAACATTATTAATTGTGTGTGTGAGTCTCAGCTACTTTTAGGGAGTTGACCACATAGAAGAGGCATAGGCAGTAATCATGTTGTAGTAGATGGCCAGAAGGCAGGATATGAACACCTAAATAGTTTTTAATTTTGTTTTTCTTCTGTCTCAAAAAGTTTCAAATACCATAGAAATTCCAATTCCTTAATTTTCAAAATAAGTTTAGCTTAGTAAATTTCTTTTTCTATTTGCAAACCCTTAAAGAGGCGAGACTTTCCATACAGACACTGAAATTTTTGTTTTAGTTTATTTTTTAAAAATCTAATTTTGGCCAAAAACAAAATTTTTGTTGATTTTTGTATAAATTCGTCAACAAAACAACTTATCTTGCGACGTATTTCATAACTACAAAAACCTATTCACCTGGTCCCAGACTGATAAATTGGCCTAGGCAAAGCTCCTGTAAATGCATTTGATCAATTGAAGGAAATCGTGTTTGAACAAGTACCATAAATAAAACTGGCAAGGCAGTACACAGGAATAGAATAGAGTAGGGCACTAAATAGCCAATACCTCCATGTGTGCCTGTTAAATAATCTGTAGTTTCCAAAGCATATTGAAAACCGACAAAACTTATACCAATTGATAAGGAAAGTATACAAATTGCCCAGTGCAAGGTGAACCCAAACACTGACAGTAAATAGTCCTGAAACAGACGAAATTGGTTGCGATTGTAGTTATACCGAGGAGTGGGCACGGGCCTGAATTTTCAATTGAAAATATCCGTTTGGAAACCTCGGTCGGACAATGGGCAGGACCTCGTTGAAAAACCCAAAAGGTGTCTATCTCATCTTTGGTTCTCGAAAAAATTACATATACAGTTTCCTCTCGATTTTACGCCATGGAACTTATCTGATTGGCTGGCTATCAAATAAAACAAAGGAACTATACTCTTGATTTTACGCCACCAAAATTCGGTCCTAAAAAATGTCAAAGGTCGAAAAACCAGTAAAATAAAAATTAGTATGAACCTTTCTGATCTTGTTAAATTTTAAAAAAGTGAAAAAATTGGATTTGGAGCAGGTAGGAATTGAACCCACGACATTCCGCACGCTAAGCGGACGCTCTACCACTGAGCTACAGCCCTTACGTTAGCTGTTGATGTTTTGAATACATGTTTACTTCTTGAATACTAGCGCCACCAAAATTCGGTTCTAAGGGGTGGCGTAAAATCGAGAGCGGACTGTATAGAGGTTCTAGGTCAAGTTTTGTCGGTTATGAACAATTTTATTGATAAAGGGTCTTAATCTGAAAAAAATTAAAATGCAAAGGTTGTTAAATTCGTCATAATTTTAAAAAATTGGTTGCTAAAATGTCAGACGAGACAGGCCCATGCATACTCTTGGGTCACACCCTGTCCAAATTCTGCTGATTAGGGCAGGAATAGACTTTTGCAGGTGGGCCAAAATCGTGTTTTATCGACTTTTAGCTGCTTTAGACTGTAAAAATGATAGAAAACGTGTTTTTAGGATTAGGAAAGACATTGGCACTTTTCCGAAAATCGAAAAAATCGACCGCCCATGTCAGGAATACTGTTTATCTTTCATTTTCCCCTAGTTTCATTCGTCTAAAACGCTTTTTTCAGCAAAAACATTTATTCACGGTTTATTCATGTATTCATGGTTAACCTGAAAACAACAAACGTCATCTCACATAACAACCCACATGCTGGTTTATATAAAATCATGAGAATGGATAAGTGAGCACATATACTCGGATTAATCTCTAGGGTGAGCTGTCTCGTGTAGCTCGAGATCTAGAAAATGTCAGCCTCTTTTGCCTAGTTAAAAAATGTTGAAAAATTTAACATTTATGATGTGAATTTTTCTATAATACCAGGGTATGTAAATGTACTTTTTAAAAAGATTTGCTTTTTCGAAGACCCCAAATCTTTTTAATTTTTGAGGTTTTACGTTAAAAAAATTTTTTTTTGCTCAAAAATGAATAAGCACTGGATCAAATGGCATTTTGACGAAAAATGATCAAATTCTATTTTCGGCCAAATGTACTTTAAATTTTGAATCACACTTTGAGTGCCTGCATAATAATCCTATATAATAATTAGAATTGTATGTGAAAGACTAACAGTTTTGGATGCCCAATTGCCTCGAATCCTGTTTTCATCCATGCCTGTGGTCTCTCGAAAGGATATTCGATGTTCTGGGACTGGTCTCTCAAATAGTGGTCCCCATCTTTAAAATCACACAACTTATTTCAATTGAACAACATATTTGTGCAAAATAAAAAGCTCCGTAAAAGATATGACATGAGGCCAAAAGTAAAAAAGTTCATAATAGTCAATTTATTGAAATTTTTTTAAATTTATGTCAACAATACAGCTTTCAAAAATTTGTGTGTATAACAAGTATTAACAATCATATAATTCACAAATATATTGGCTATAACAGATCTAATATTTACCGTACTTTTCTATAATTTTCCTCAAAAGTAACCAAAGTATTTATTTTAGAATGCCTCGAACTTACGAAAATGCTGAAGAAAATTTCGGCTATAAAATTGAAGAGGCCAAGGGTTTCTCGAAGAGCATCATGCAATTAGTGCCCGAAGGTTTTTATAAAATAGTGCGAGATGAAAATTCCAGGGATACTAAAATAAGTACATTTTGAAAGAAAATTTAAATAACGTTCCGGTTTTTCAAATGAAAAAAATTTAGAATTTTGAAAAAATTGCCTTGGTCCCCCTGTTGTTTTGAAACCTTGCTTATTGGCGTTTTTAAAACAACAGGAATAGGCATTTCAAAAATCACTTTTAAGGGTTCTGGTTTTTCATAAAAAAAACCAGAAACGATAACTACTGAAAATTCATTAGAAAGTACGGTACGTAAAAGAACAATTTGTGACAATTTTCCAAGTTTTTATTTTAATTGAATTGATAAAAATAATGCCTCTAAGGCCTTTCAAAATGGGCAGTAGGTGAGTTTCTCCAAACATTTCATTGCAGTGAGTAAAGCGTTGGATTTTGCTGCGTAAACAATAGAAAAGGCTATTTTCTCGTAGTCACGTGTTCAACCTACCTCTGGACATCTTCGATTTTTCAATTTTCATGCAATCTTTTTATTATTAGCTCATTCGACGATGAAATCAAAAAGTGGACATAGGTCATAAATATCATATTTTCAAGTTTCCTATAAAATTTGAGCACAGTCAGACAAAGTCTAAACTTTACGTCAAATATTTAAGGAAAAATGGGAAAATAATTTTATTGCATAAAATGCGAAAAGTTGCATTTTATGGACGTTTTATGTAGCAAACAAAGGATGAGAATCTCTTCTGTATACATTAATTAGATAAATTTTTAAAATTTAGAATTTTAAAACTAGAAGCCATATGAAATCTGGAACTCATGTTTCATAGTCAAATTTGAGTAGTTTTCAGTTTCCCGCAAAATTTATTTAAATTGTTCATAAGTCACCTACTGCCCACTTTTGACTACAGTCTAGTCTCGTTTATCGACACCACCATTCGTTCCCACCTAGGGTCCACACTTTTTAAGCCAATTTTGAAATGTTTTTCAGTTGTCTTTGGTTGTTTTAGTCAGAAATATTGCAAGGATTCTGA